>ML358671.1:0-13210 GCA_005239505.1 Nicotiana paniculata | reverse complement strand
CGAACGAAATCCACGAACTCGTTCTTTTCTTTTCTTTTCTTTTGCTTTCAAATTTTTTTTTTTTCGTTTTTTTTCTTCTGCCGCCTGTTCCTTTCTTTTCTTTTCCTTTTTTCTTCTTCCTTTGTTTTTCTTCTCTTTTCTTTTTTCTTCTTTTTCTTACTTTTTTCTTTTTCTTTCTGCCGTCTCTTCCTTTCTTTTCTTTTCCTTTTTTCTTCTTCCTTTGCTTTTCTTCTCTTTTCTTTTTTCTTCTTTTTCTTACTTTTTTCTTTTTCTTTCTGCCGTCTCTTCCTTTCTTTTCTTTTCCTTTTTTCTTCTTCCTTTCTTTTTCTTACTCTCCTTTTCTTCCTCATTTTTTTTTACATACCCAACATATATATAAGATATGTGTGATGAATGGAGGAGTTGGAGTTGGAGTTGGAGTTAGAGTTGGAGTGGGAGTTGGAGTTGGAGTTGGAGTGAGATAATTAGGATTGTTATAAGATTAGGATTGTTTTTATTTTTTTTTATTTTATTTCCTTGTTTTTTTTTTAAACTTTTTTTTTCTTTCTATTTCTTAGATAAAAATGGCAAATCATGTATATATATATATACCAATGTTACTTTTAAACTTAAGGAAACTATAAAAATAAGAAAACTCGATATTTACACTATAGTTTAAGTTATGCAAAAAATATATAATAGTTTACTTATTAAAATTCTAATTAAAAGATACTCCATATATATATATTCACACTTTAAGAATGTGAGTATTAGTATTATTATTATTTATTTACTTATTTTAATTAAACAAAATCTACTAAGTGTAAGATAAACGCTTAAAACATTAATATTAGGCCTAAAAGGAATATTTACACTAAAATAGTATAACATTTGAGTGTGGTCAAAAATTAGTTGTTCACAGTTCCCAGCTTGCCTTCTCGGGGATCTTTGCTCGCTTGAGTTTTGGATTTCAGTACGTAGACCCCGACTTTGAGCGACCAAACCTTTGCTTTCTTTTTGTAATAACGTTATGCTTGTTGTTTTCGGACGACCATTCTTATGTAGGCCATGTCTCTTCATTCGTCGATTTCGTCGAGTTCATGCCTTCTTCTTTCGTCGTTGCTCGTACCGCTTTCATAGGAGTGTATTAGGCTGGGTTCTCCGACCTTGACATGTATTACCGCCTCAGTCCCATAGAACAAAGAGTAGGGCATCTCTCATGTGCTCGTCTTTGGATTTGTTCGATAGGCCCATAATACTTCTGCTAGCATTTTCGGCCAGAATCCCTTGGCATCTTCGAGCTTTTTCTTCGTGATGTTCAGTATAAAATTATTGGAGGACTCTCCTTGCCCGTTATTTGCTGGGTGGTATGGGGTTGAGAGTATTCTCTTGATGTGCCATTTCTCGAAGAATTTGGCGATTTTCTTCCCCGTGAAATGTGGTCCGTTGTCACAGTTGATTTTCTTGGGTAGGCCGAATCGACATATGATGTTTCTCCATATAAAGGTGATTACCTCCTGTTCCCGTATTTGGGTGAATGCTCCTGCTTTCACCCATTTAGATAAATAGTCAGTTAAAATCAAAAGGAATCATACATTATTTCGTCATGTTGGGGGGGGGGCATGATGTCCATTCCCCATTTGATGAACGACCAAGGCGAGGTGACCGAGTGGAGATGTTCGCCTTTTTGGTGAATCAATGGGGCGTACTTCTGGAACTGTTCTCATTTCCTCACGATGTCTGCGACATCCTTTTTTAGGGTGAGCCAGTAGTAACCCACCCATATGAGGCATCTGACTAGTGCTCGATTACCGGAATGAGCTCCGCAATGGCCTTCGTAGACTTCTTCGAGGACGCGCTGGGTTTGGTTCGAGCCTAATAACTTCGCTAGAGGGCCGCTATAAGTCCTCATGTACAGGTCGTTATGAAGGAGACTGTATCTAGCCGCTTGCATTCTTAGTTTCTTGGCCTTTTTTTTGTCGCCCAGGAGTGTGCTGTCTTGTAAATATACGATAATGCGATTACGCCAGTCCCAAGTTAAGTTTATGGTTCTTACCTCGATTTGGTCTAGTGATGAGTTGAGGAGGTGGACTACGCTTTTATCTCCGGATGTGATACTTTTGGTCATTGCGGCTAGTTTAGCGAGGTCGTCTGCTTCGGTGCTCGTGGGATTTGATCGAGCTGACATTCATCAAGCTGAGAAAATAACTTGCAGATTTCCTTCTGGTATTATTACAATCTTTGTTCCTTGATTTGGAAAGTCCTTGTGACTTGGTTGACTACAACCTGGGAGTCACATTAGAGTTTCAACCATTTCTCCCCATATTTGGGTGCTAGCCTTAACCCTGCAATAACGACTTCATACTCGACCTCATTGTTAGTCATATTGGGGCACCTTATGGATTGGAGAATTACTTGTCCTATTGGGACCTCGAGTACGAGTCCCATTCCGGACCCTGATGCTTTGGATGCGCCATCGGTGTATAGGACCCAGAGGTCTTGTGTTGGAGGGAAGTTTGGATGACTTCCCTTTCGACTTCAGGCATTATTTGCACTGAAGTTGGCGACAAAGTCGGCTAGCACTTGTGACTTTATCGTGGTTCGCGGTTGGTATGTGATATCGTGCTCACTTAGATCTATGGCCCATTTGTCCAGCCTCCCCGATAGCTCGGGTTTATGAAAAATGCTCCTCAGGGGAAACGTTGTAATGACCGAGATGGAGTGGCATTGGAAAGAGAGTCTAATCTTTTGTGAAGCTACGACCAAGGACAGAGACAATTTTTTGAGGTGTGGGTACCTCGTCTTTGCGTCGACGAATGTTTTTCTAGTGTAATAGATGGGATATTGCATACCTTTCTTTTCTAGGATCAAGACTGTGCTTACAACTACCTTGGATACGGTAAGATAGACGAGGAGTTGCTCCCCCAGCTCAGGTTTTGAAAGCAAAGTTGGTGATTATAGGTACGTCTTTAGCTCCCGCAGAGCTTGGACGCATTTGGAAGTCAATTCGAGAGTGTTGTCCTTTTATTACGTCGAATAATTTATGGCATTATCCGATGATCGCGAGATGAACCTTGATAGGGTGACGATACGACCAGTCAGCCTTTGGACTTGCTTTTTGGTGGTTAAGAGTTCTAGTATCACCTCAATGGCTTTGATTTGGTCTGGGTTGACCTCGATCCCTCGCTGCAATACCAAAAAACCTAGAAACTTTCCCGAGGCTCCACCGAACGCGCATTTCTCTGAGTTCAGCTTCATTCCGTACTGTCTAAGTATGTCAGAATTTTGTTTCAAATGGTCAATATGATCCTCTCCCCTTTTGGACTTGACTAGCATGTCATCTATATATACCTCCATGGTTTTGTCGAGATGGTCTTTGAACATCATTGTTACCGATCTTTGATAAGTGGCCCCCGCGTTCTTTAGTTCAAATGGCATGACCCTATAACAATACGTTCCTTGGTGAGTGTGAATGTGGTCTTTTCCCTATCTTCTTATTCCATGAGGACCTGATTATAGCCGGAGTAAGCATCCAAGAAACTTAGTAGCTCATGCCCAGCTGTTGTGTCGATGAGTTGGTCGATATGAGGTATTGGGAATGAATTCTTCGGACATGCTTTGTTCAAATATGTGAAGCCACGCACATCCTACATTTCCCATTTTTCTTTTAGACCATCTCTACGTTGGTGACCCTCTTGGGGTACTTCGACTCCCTGATGGAACCGTTCTCTAACAATTTTTCCATCTCCTTGCAGACTGCATCGTTAATAACGGGGTTGAATTTACGCCTGACCTGTATCACTAGGGGTGGAATGAATCGATGTTTAGTTTGTCCGTGGCGATTTCCTTTGGGATACCCGACATATCTGCATGGATGAAAGCAAACAAATCTGTGTTAGCTGTTAAGAATTGACTGAATTTACCTGGTTCCCAAAATTTGTAGCCGATATAGGCCTTCTTGATATGATCGTTGAGGTCCAATTGAACGGGGTTGGGATATTCTATGGTCAATCCTGCGGCTTCGACCGTGTCGGGATCCTTGATGACGTCCTCGATATCATCTTGCTCTGACCTCAACCCTTTTGATTGCTATGACTCTTTTGCTTTGTCTTTTCTCTATTGAGTGGTTGTATTGTCTAAGGCGATATGGTATCATTCCCTAGATGTGCATTGTTCTCCGCGTGTACTGAATATCCCCCGTGGTGTTGGGAATTTCATCACTTAGTATAGGATGGAGGGGACGTCTCTCATGGGATGTATCCATGGTTGACCCACTATGGCATTGTACGCAGTGGGCGACCAAGACAGGGAGTGTAATTTCCCGCATGTTCGCTCAACTGCATTTTTAAAACCAGTTAGTGTGATGCAGTACGACACTATCTTATCCTTAAGCCTCATCTGGGTAAGCACTCTGGGATGGATAATGCATGCACCGCTTCCATCGTCCACCATGATGCGTTTGACATCGACATCTAAAATGCGCAAAGTAATAACAAGGGCATCATTATGAGGGAAATTCAAACCGTCGGCATATGACTCGTCGTAGATGATACTCTCTTCGAGTCTGTCATATTGTTCGCGGGTGATCGACCCGCTTGCGTTTGTGAGTGGTGGTGAACTTCACGCCATTGACAGAGGCATCGTCGTGTCTCTGCCGATGATCATGTTGATGGTACGAGCAGGTGATGGCAGATTTGGAGGTCCATGATATTCACGTCCTCTAGCGAAGTTGGTCATCCCCTTGTCGCGTAACAGTTCTTTGAGGTGCCCTTGTCGTAACATGTTTACGACTTCCTTTCCGAGGTCGATGCAATCTTCTTTTTTTGTCCGCGTTCCTGATGGAACTCACAGAGGGTGTCAGGCTTTTTGGTGTTCCGGTCTGATCTCATCTTTGGCAGCCGCTTCACTTTTGTTCCGAGTTTCTCAAGGGCGTAGATTATTTATGTAGGTGATACACAAAAATTGTGAACAAATAATAAATGAGGCATACCTCTTTCGTTCTGATGAGTCCCTGTCCCCTTGGTCTGGACGGTCTTTCTTCATAATGGAGGGAGGGTGCGACGGTCACCCTAACATATGGTTAGTGGCGTTCCCTGTTAAGTCGTGGAATCGGGTTATCTCTTCTGGTACTGTCTCTTCATTCTTTTCTGGATTCTGTACTAAGGTTAGTCGGTGGGTTGGCCCGTTGAGGTCGTCCTCGTCTGCTCGGACCTCAGCACAGTAAGCATTATGGATTTAGTCCTAAGTGGTTGGGGAATACTTCATCAATCGACTCAACAATTTACTAGTTGCTCTTGAACCCTATCTATTCAGCCCATTCTGAAAAGCTGCGACCGCCATCCCTTCGGGTAAGTTTGGTAGAGTCATCCTTACTCTGTTGAACCGGGCGAGGAAGTCCCTTAGTCCTTCTCTAGGGAATTCTTAATAGCAAATACATCATTTACTCTTGCGGCCTTCTTAGCTCCGACATGGGCGGTAACGAACTTATCGGCCATTCCTTCAAAAGTTTCTATGTAGCGTGCTGGTAGCTACGAATACCATGTTCATGCCTCTCCCGTGAGGGTCTCTCCAAACTTCTTCAGCAAAATAGATGACACTTGTTCCTTGGCGAGGTTGTTACCTTTCACGGTGATGACGTAGTGGGTCACATGATCTTCAGGATCGGTCGTACCGTCGTATATCCTCAGGTAGGCCGGCATTTTGAAGGTCTTTGGTATGGCATGTGGGGCTGCATCATCGCGTTACGACTGCTCTACGAACCTGTCGGGTCCTTTTTCAGTAGTAGCTTAGGAGCGCCCGGTATCTTGTCAACTCGCTCTTGGTGCTCTTTTGTCTGGTCTCGGAGTGCCTTATTTTCATTCTCCTTTTCTTCCATCCATTTTAGAATGGCAGCGAGGGTGTTATCACCTGCATTGTCAATAACATTGTGAGTTATACTTGTCGTTTGGGGGGAGGGGAGGGGGTGGGAGGTTGCACTGCTCGTCTGTTTGTTGTATCTTGCAAGTTCTTGCAATTTCTACAGTTGTGCCTGGGGTGGGTTTGTTGAGGACGCTTGTTAGTGTGTCAGTTAGCCATGCTTCGAGGAGTTTTTTCACAGCTGGGGACGTCCCTTCTTCTGTAGATGTGGAAGCCCCTTTACCACTAAGTTTTGTTATGCTGCAGTGCGGGGGTGGTGACTTTTCTTGCCTAGGGGACGCACTGGGCGTTGTGTCTTCACCTACCGTTTCACAACTTTCGTTGGTGACATTCATGAGGTTGGTTGGGAAGTCACTTGTTATTCTCGTCCTTTCTCCTTGGTTATCTGCCATGTAGGGTTTTGTATACATAAAAAAAGGAGATCTTAGTTTTTTGACGTTAGTGACACGGGTTAACTGTAGATCTAGAGGAAACTAAAAATTTAACTAAGAAATTCTCACAGACGACGCCAAATTGTTTGACCAAAAAATATAGATCCTGGTTCAAATAATTAAATTTATATGAATAAGGATTAATCTTAGCTAACAAATTTCAAGATGGAGTTCTTAAAGAAACAATAAATACCACGTAAATCTGGTCGGACTGTGGCAGTGGTATATGATAAATATTTTAAAAATCATAAGAAATAATGTAGCATTCAATGATAATGAATAACAATAAATGGCATTTAAGTAAATAGAATGAATACTACAACCAAGAAAGGATGGGATAAGTGGATGTTATTTCTGACAATGATGAATGATAGACAATTCCTTGAATATTTGAGTTATTCTCGGATCTAGTGGAAAGTGTAGGTAAGAATCTCAGTGAAAAAGTGATGTTTGTATCTTAGCAAATGATATCTGATTCTTTAAGTCAAAGTCCGCTCTTTACAATGAATATCATATGTCCCCTATCATTCTCTCCTTTTCTATTTATGGGGAACATGTTCTTAAAAAGCCCTAATATTACAACTCTGACAACGGTACTCGACATCGGCCTCTACCCTTGTTGACACCTCGACTACGGCTCTCGTTGACTCTTCGATCACAGATTTTGCTGCTCCTTGGGCCATTTCGACAAACGACAACTTGAGAACTCTTCCCTTAGTACTATCTTGGCTTGATTATTCTGAAGACAGATTTTCACCCATACAACTTTGAGCCCCGGAAATAAAATCAACTTGATCAAGGAACGCTTTACCTCCAAAGTGAGACTTTTTGGTGTGAATCCAGATTAATCGGGCCACAAAAGGAATAGCTGATAGCCGTATACCGGTTGAAAAACTAAAAAAACTACTCCCTCGTTTCAGTTTATGTGAACCTATTTTTTTTTTGGTCCGTTCAAAAAAGAATGACCCATTCTAAATTTGGAAACAATTTAGCTTAAATTTTCAATTCTACCATTAATGAGAAGCTTTTATAACCACACAAATATTCTGGGCTCATTTTTGACTTGTTTAGGATCACAAATTTCAAAAGTCTTTATTTTTTTTAAACTTTATGCTCAGTTAAACAGGTTGACATAAATTAGAACGAAGGGGTTAATATATTTGTGTCGCTTTCACTGATGTTATTATTTTCTTAGTACGGTACGTACAGTGCATGAACTGGCACAAATTGATGTATCCACAAAACTCATGTGAAAAAAATGTGACCTATATATTACTTGTGTGGTCTTCAAACTACTAAAACTTTGCGGCCATAATTATATCTATCATTCAATTTAGACAGAAAATCCTTTGTACTTTTGTCCCCTATTCCCTCAGAAGAATTACTCCATGCAAATTAAACGAGGAAAAATAAATAACTGGGGTACCCCTTAATAGTACTCTGTAAGTAACAAGGTGGTGGGGTGGTAATCATAGGTCTCGGGTTTGAGTCCTGAGTATAGACTTATTTCGTTATCGAGTGTTTTACCCTCCAATGTGAGAGTTTTCGGCGAGAATCCAGATTTAGTCGGGCTCCAATGCACGTACTTCCAGATTTGAAACTGAAAAAAACGTACTTCTTTAAATTTTTTGTATCTATTGTTTGTCTTGTTTCTTGTACTTTAATTGCAATTATATATTAAACCTATAATTATTTTGTATAAATCCATTTGAGTTTGTATATGCATGATTTTGTTCCTGCTTTCACATATCTTTTCCTCTCCCTTTTGATATATAATTTAGGTTACGCTTCTTAAGTGCTGTTAAAGGCATAATATGTTGTAATATATGTATGATTTAATTAATATATATATTGCTAATTAAGATAATTATTGTTTTTCATTCAGCCTGAAGAAAAATGACGTGCTAAACAGCTAAAGGAAGAGTATAAGTATATACACACACAGATATATATATGTACCAAACCTAATTAAGCTGGTAGTTCAACAACTCATTCTTGTAATTAATACTCTTTTTAATATGATGAGATAGAGATAACTCATTACATGTTTTTTCCTATTCCTCACCCGGTATTTGGTACCCGTTTTGGATCCGACTAATCTAGATTTGCATCGGAAAAATCCATTTTGGAGGTAAAATGTTCCCTACCAACAGTAAAGTTCCACATAAATGAAAGTTTGTGTTTAGATTGTTTAAAATTTTAGACGAGTTGGTCACACAATTCAACATGATATAAGAGCACGTAGAGATCATAGATCTAGTTTACAATCAATGTGCGTCACTTATTATGAAGAAAATTTTTCACATACTTAGCAATGAAAAATACACAGGGTTTGAATGTGGGAGGATTTGCTTTTAAGTAAATAAAAAAATATATTTAGCTTTATCAAGATCAGAAGCAAATTGTGCAAAGGCTTCTAATTCTGCGAATTGTACTAGTTCTAATTTTAATTTATCAGCTACTGTATGTATAAGTCCAAAAGAACTATGATGGCTCTCGAGATGGAATTGGAAGGGCAAGACGTGCTAGGGCCATCGGTATCCCTGATAGATTCGCAACCGCAACTCGTTGTAGGTCCTCTCCAACCATTACAGTCGAGTAGCTTTCACTCCTTCGCTTGAAATGTGCGGGCCCGTAGATCTAAAAGGATCCAACCCTAAGCCTGAACGGATATCGTTTGTACACAAGCAAAACAAAAACAAAATTAAATTTTAGTAGTAGTTCATGAAACCTCGAATTCTCGAGCCCTTTCTTACACCTCTCCTCTCCAATCCTCGATCAAACTTTTAAGCGGGATTTTAGTGTTTGTAAAGAAATTGACCCTTTTCATTTGCATAATTCCAATTACCAAAGAAAGCTAACTATATTCCGTCGATATTTACCATTCAAAATAATTGATAAAAGTAGCAATTATTGTGAAATGATGTGAAAACAAACATATTATACATAGCTAAAAGGTGAAAGTGACTATAGGAGGTCCCCTATCTCAAATAAAAAATATTGCAAGAACAAAGAAAAGTACTTTATTGTACTTCACCATAGTCTTTTAGGACTTTAATTTGCTAAATTCTTGAAAATTATTATCAATAAATACATTCATTAATTTTGAACTTAACTGCTAAAGACATGTATTCGGACGCTAAATACCCACATCTCTAGTCGCAACTAAAGAAACAAAAAAACTAATATCTATCATAAAAACTAGAATACAATAACTACACCTCAATACACGAACTGTCTAACTTTATGCTAGCTATATATCAGCCTATCGCAACCCTCCTTCTTTGAAATCGACAATGTGTTGCAATCTCACACCATCAGAGTTGATCTATGAATATTAAAAATTTAGAATGCTCACATAAACTATCATCTTATATCTAAACAAGTTTGTTCATAATTAATTGTCTTTTAGGGGTATATTAGGGTTTTGATCATATAAGGGTGGCCAAAAAATTAGGTTATGAATTTAAATGAGTTGGTTATATGTTTAGGTCTTGAAAGCTATAGGATAGCTAGCTTCATTGATGTTTAGTACATTTTCTTGGTGGCAGTTCTTCCAATTTCCTGAAGGTTAGGGACAATGACATGAATATCCTATTATTAAGGTGCAAGAGACAAACATGTACAACATATATGCCTGCCTTCACTTTCAGAGGCGGAGACAGAATTTGACGTTTTTGGGTTCAGGATTTTAGCGCTTTTAAATTATTGGATTTTAAATTAATAATTTGAACATATTAAAAGAATTTCTTAAGAAAAATATAGAGTTTGGACCAAAGTTACTGAGTTCTGTCGAACCCGCGCCTCGATCTCTAGCTCCGCCCATGTTCACTTCAGTTCTCAAACCCCTCTGAACCAGCGTTCTAGGCCTCATAAGTCATAACCACATGTTTCTTTTTACCTATTAGGTGTTCAATATCTGTATTTGTACTTGATTAAATTTAAATTTGCGGCGAAAAAGTTCATGTTAGAGAGTAAAATACTTTCTAACAAAGACAATTTCATATTCAAGGCTCATATCCGAAATGTGACACCTAATCAAATCTCACATCAACAAAACACGAGAGAGATGCTGGGGATATGAATAAACGAGTCTTAGATCGTAGTGAAGTGTTTTAAAGTCGTGCAAGCCTAGGCTCAAAGCAAATAATATCATTAGTGGGTTAGGCTTTTACATATGGTATTAGAGTCATTCTACATGTAACTTTGAATGATGGTGGGGTAAACCTCAGCTATGACGTTGAGTCCCTAAAGGGGATGTATGTGATGCCCCAGGCGAATTCCTTATTGACAAAACACGGGAAAAATGCTAGGATATATGTACGACTATTTCGATCAGCCGCAAAATTACTGACCAATTCGGTCGCAAATCACTTAAATTCAAATGCGTCCTTTATTTTTCATTTCACGACCAAATCCGCCAGAAATTTCTGACTGATTCAGTCACAATTTTTTTGCGATCACATGTTTTCTGACGGACCTTTTTCGGTCGGTAGTTCGTCAAAAAAACTCGATTTCCGACCGATTTGACGGTCGGAAATTAGCCATTTTCTAGTAGTACGCGTTTTAAAGCAGTGCAAGCCTAGTCCCAAAACGGATAGTATCACTAATGAACTGAACTATAACACAAGACCTTTAATTAAAGATGAAAGAATACTTATTACTTCATACCATAACATTTGTTGGTCTTATTAGTCATTACACCCATTGATCTATAGAGATTGACAAATGAAACAACAGAATATCAGCTTTGTGACTTTAGCAGTTATTTCTTTAGTTCTTTTATTTTTAGCTGACAAAGAGTAGAACCGCACAATAATTGGATAATTACATCTTGGAGATCCGGAATGGAGGCTCATTCTAGATATGGTTGTTTTGGATATATATATAGAAGAAAAGTAATTTCTCAAAACATATGAAATTTGGAAGAAAAAAAAAGAAATTTCAACTTCATAACTTGTCTAATAACACAAGAACACATTTCAAAACACCAAATTCATATTGATATTGAGTGGTGAGACCATTCTTTTCAATATCTATTTTATTTCTTTGTCAAAATTTTCTTTTTGTGATTTTTTTTTTGGAGGGGGGAGAAGATGGTGGGGTCTTTAATTCTCCCTTATAACCATGTATAGATTCCCTAGTTAGTGCTTCTTAATTAATGATGCAGTTTTTGGCTGGAGTTGGAATTTAAGCCAACAATAAGGTCCTAATATAGTAAACAATGAAACTAATAATTACATGTTGATGTTGGGATATGACACTTCTTTCAATTTTGATGGATAAAAAATAGTGGAAGGTGTTACCTTAAATCAATTACGAAAGTACTACCAGTGGAGCATACCGAGTAATTTCAAAATCACACTTGAAAAGGATGAAGCAGTAGCAAAACTAATTATTAATATATATATATATATATCAGCCACATTAAAATTATTATTTTGGAAGGTCCAATCACATATTATTTTGTTCTTAATTTCTTATCATTTCTTTTTCCGAGCCATTTAGTAAACTTACAAAATTCAATCGGACTATTAATTCTGAAAACAATTTTTTTTTTTTAAAAATAAAATAAAGAGAGAGGAAAAAGAGAGTAAATAAAGGAATTAAGAATTTCTTATTCAAATAGGACCCGTTAACATGTGAGGCACATGGATCAAAGTGTAGCAATATTTTTAATTTTGTTATAAATAGAACTCTATTTAGAGTGAATGTCTATCTTTTAGAGAGTTCTACTTTGTGGCTAAGTCATTTTCCCCCTATAAATAGAGGTCTTACCCCATTGTAAATCATCCCAAAATTCAATAAGAATTTCCTCTCTCTTTTTCTACAATATTGTTTTTCTTCTTTTATTGTTCATAACACGTTATCAGCACGAGACTCTAATCAATTGAGTAGAAGCTTTGGGATTGAGCATAATGATTGTCAAATTCTCCATGAACTTTCTTCATGATTAAATTCTGATTTAAGGTAAATATTTTACTTTATTTTTCTCTTTTAAATTCTTGAAGTTCTATAATTTCATTTTAATTACAAGCAAAGATAATAAGATTTGATTATAACTCTAATAGAGTTGGCAAGAATTTATAACAACATGAAGTGGTAAAATTGTTATGTCTTGCCATGATCAAATTCATGTATGATTATGGGCACATGAATTAAAAATTCGTCCCATTGAATTTGCTTCATTCTCATTCCCCTTAAAGAGAATTTGATAGCAATATGTGATAAGTCTGAAAAAAGATAAAATTATTATCGTGAAGGTATCAATGGATGTGGACGCGAAAATAGACGAAATTATAATCGTCATCATCATTGTGATAATGAGAATAATAAGAATTCTCAAAATAATCTTTCACTCTATGAAAGTAATATTTGTCATCGATTTGACATGAGATTTTGTAAAGCGCATATTGATGCTTATGGTCCATTCATGATGCAAAATGAGACAACATCTGATTTACGAATACATATTCATTCTTGGAAGAATATGAACGTGCTAGTGGTAGTGAATATACCACACTCACCTCTAGAAGGAGGTTTGAGATGATATAAGAAAATAATGTCATTATTATGGCATGAATGGTCATTGGTCACNACCTATTGTACGCCAAAATATTTTGGTAATGTGGTTATTAAAGGACAACAATAATGCAACAAATTGATCTTGCATATAATTTTGACCATGACCATAATGGCATAACTTTGTCTTTAAAAGAGATATTCACCATATGGATGTTGATGAATATGTGGTAGTACAAAACTAATTGAGAGCTCTGGAAAAGCCAATTATTACTATTTTGGAGAAACATAATTGATTGTCAATAATGTATTGTGTTGTAGTAAGTCTCAAAGAAACTTATTGAGTTTCTAAAGTATTCGCG
>ML358668.1:53208-67496 GCA_005239505.1 Nicotiana paniculata | reverse complement strand
TAGGAAAAGATCAAGATGAGTGCACCACCTGGGAACTGGGAAGGACAATCAATTGTTAGGCCTTCACTCTTCAATGACCAGTATTACTCCTGGTGGAAGAATAGGATGAAGGTCGCTTAATTGGAGAAGACTATGAACTATGGGTTATAGTCACTGACCTTCCTTTAGCCACCATGAAGAAGACAGTTGAAGGAGTAGATGTGCCAAAGACTAGAGCTGACTGCACTACTGGGGATTTGAGAAAGTGGGAGAAAAATGCTAAGGCCAAGAAGTGGCTTATGTGTGAACTCGGTCCAAATGAGTATAGCAGAATTCAAAGTTGTACCACTGCCAAAGAAATTTGGAACACTTTGCAAGTGGCTCATGAAGGAACACCTCAAGTGAAGAGGTCGAGAGGAACTCTACTATATTCTCAATATGAGAATTTCACCATGAAGGAAGAAGAGACCATCCAAGAGATGTATACAAGGTTCACTACACTGACCAATGAACTCAAGTCTCTTGGAAGGGTCATTCTTGAAGAAGACAAGGTTGAGAAAATTCTGACAAGGGTCTTGCCAGTCTCTTGGGAAAGCAAAATTACAGCCATTCAGGAATCTAAGAACATTGCAACTCTTAAGTTGGATGAGCTAATTGGAAATCTCACTGCCTATGAACTTAGAAGGCAGACTATGAAGATGGATGGTCCCAAGAAGGAAAGGAGTTTGGCATTCAGAATCACCGAAGAAGCTGATCTAGAGGAGGATGAAATAACCATGATCACAAAGGACTTCAAGAAGTACCTAATGAGAGCAAAGGTTCCTTCAAGAAGTGGAAGCTACAACAAATCAAGGGTTCCTGAAAAACAAACCAATGACGGGTGTTACAATTGTGGCAAGACTGATCACCACATCAAAAACTACCCTCAATGGGAAATTGAATAGAAGAAGAACAGAGCTGAACGAAGGAACAGGAAGATGGAACAGGTTCAACCCAAGAAAAACAGAACATCAACAAAGGCAATGGTTGTTGCTTGGGGTGAAAGGTCAGATGATGAAGATGAACAAGCACTTATGGCAATTGGAGAATCCGATGAGGAATCTAAGGTAAGTATAATTCATCTCAAAGACAAGATTAATTTTTTGTCTAAAGAAACGCTATCTGAGTTACTCCTACATTTCATTGATGGATCTGAGGATTTAAACAATGAAAAGAAACAACTGTCTAAGGAGAGTGTGATTTTGAAAGCTAAGTTCAAAAACCTGGAACTTAGGGCTAGTGAAAGTGATAGTAAAAATGATGAGTTAAAGAACCAGGTTCATGAACTTGACACCACTTTCCTTAGAGCTAAGATCTGAAAATCTAAAACTGAAATTAGGAACATGTAAAAACAAAGTTGATCACACACAACTCACATTTGAAGAAAATCTAGGAAAAATGAAAGACGAGTTGTACAAAAGAGATGAGCACATAAGAATCCTTAAGGAGGATCTTGGCAAGATCAAGCATGAACTAGATAGAACTACCAAATGGAACATGTCCTCTGATTCTTTAACTTGGCTACAAGAACACCATAGTAGCAATATAAGAGGACTTGGCTTTGGGAATCCGCTGCCTAAGTGGAACCCAAAAGGCAAGTACCTCACTCTTCCTGAGAAAAAAATTTGTACACATTGTGGTAATACTGGTCACTTCAAAAGTGAATGCAATGCAAAAGAAAAGGCTAGTCAAAACAACACAACATTTGTTCGAAGGAAAAATTGGTTACTTGCCTGGACTAAAAAGAAATTTATTCATCCCTTTTCTCATGGCAAGGGACCCAAACTAGTTTGGGTTCCTAAAGCTAACCTTTGATTTCTTTTGTAGATTCAAGTGAAAGGTAGTAGCCAAATATGGTAAATGGATAGTGGCTGCTCAAAACACACGACTGGCAACAAGGACTAGTTCCTTTCACATGAGGACCTCAAAGGAGGAAATGTCTCCTTTGGAAATGGAAAGAAAGGTGAAATAATTGGGGTTGGTAATGAACAAGATGATGAAGAAATTGGGTTGGTCAGAAACTCTGTCCAAACTAAAGCAACAATGGAGGAAGGAACAGGTGATGGAACAGTTTCATCCATCCCGGGCAACATGACAGGGGGAATAGAAAAAATAATTTCCAAACTTCGTTGGAACCTGTTCCACAACAACAAAGGAATAAAGGAATATCAAGGAGTAACTAGTTGGTTGTGAAACCATGCAGATATCTTTACAAAAGCACTGAGTAAAGGGCATTTTGAAAGGAACAGGTTACTATTAGGGATGATTAAGATCACCTAATTGCACTAGTTCAGAATGTAAATACATGAAAAAAAAAAAAGGAAAAAGAAGAAGGAAAAATAAAAAAAATTTGGCTAGAAAATCAGGAATTTGTGTAAATAATCAGATTAACAATTGCTCAATCTCATACTGTAAAAAGTATACTCTTATGCCATGTTTTGATATGACTTACTGGTCACTAATGAAATTTTTTCTATCTCTGCAAATTGAGGCTTGATCAAGAGGATTCTAAAAAGATGAACTGGGTTCATCGTGTTGGTTCATCTGAAAGGCGAGGTATGTGTTCTACATTCTTCACACTTTGAAATATTAATAATTAAATCATGAGCAGAACTCTGCCCAAACTCAAAATCTTTTCAAAGACTATCCGTTTGACTTTGAACCAGTTCTGTTTCAACAAGAATCCTTACCAAATTAAAATACCTAGATTCTAGGGAAGCCTTAATCGTCAATTCAAAACTAAAAGTTCATTCAAGCCATCCCCTCCCTTACAGAACCATTCCCAAATTTCCGATGACTCTTTCAAGTCGGCGACTGAGGGGGAAGAAACTAGGTCTTTTGATTCTGAACTGGTAACTTTTGTACCATAACCTTCTTCTGAGGTCATTTCTGAGGTCGCTGAAAACTCAGAAAATAGGTTCATACTGGTTGGGTCTGTGATAGATATGGAAATGCCTGAGACGAGAAGGAAAGGAGGTAAAAATAAAATAGAAAAATAAAAGGAGAGAGAGGGAGCAAGGACTGAAGAGGGGAATATGGCAAGAATCTGTAAAAATGGCTTTCTGTGGTGCTGAGCCAGAAAAGGAGGAATAAAGTAGCAAGAACGCAGGGGGAAGTGAATCAGGAGAAGCCGTTGAAGGGTGAGTAAATTTAGGAAAGCACACAGATGAACCTGGTTCATCTACTGAGGAAACCCTAGCGGATCTGCTGAAAATGTTAGGGGATAATTACAATCCAAAGAAGAAAATAACTCCTAAAGCTCAAAAGTCTGGAACAGCAAGAAAAAGTAAGAAAATAAAAGTTGCTCCTTCTGAGACTTCTAACATTTCTCTTCCAAGAGGAAGAACTACAATGAGCAAGGTAAAGCAAAGTGAGGACGAGTTGAAGAGAGCTTTAGAGGAGAGTAAGAAGAAAATAGTGGAAAAAGGGAAAGAAAAGGTTGTTGAGTCTATTGAGGTTGTTGAATGGATGAGATGGACCTGGTCCATCAAGGTGAAAAAGTGGCAGAAGTATACGTTCAGACCCCTAAGCCCAATAAAGTCAAGACTTCCTCAAAGAAGTCTTCATCTGTTTCTAAGTTTGTTGAACCATCTATCTCGGCTAATGAACCAGGTCTACAGTTCTTCCAAGACTTAATTTCCTAGCCTGCCTAGAACTTTCAGTAACCCAGATTCAGATTTTTTTTGTTTCTCATGTTTTAACTGTTTTTGTTTTATTTTGTGGATTGTGGCAGAATCATATTCGCTCTATCAATGAAATCTGATGCTTTTTGCTCTGATTCAGTATCTCTATTTTTTGATAGTTTGAATTCTTAGTTGATTATTGATGATTAATCCATGATTGCATATGCAGTTTCCCAAACGGCCATGAGTAAGTGTTAAAAATCTGGGATTCATACAATGTTTTTTGCAACTTTTCGATGATGTCAAAAGGGGGAAGATAGGTTGTGCTCTGAACATGTGATATTTATAACCTAATGAACTTGGTTCTTTGTGATAAATAATTAATACTCTAATATGTGTCACTGTTGGACCAAGCTGAAATAGGCCTGAAGCACAAAGTTTGTCATCATCAAAAAGGGGGAATTTGTTGGCCCGAGAAAGGAAATAGTTTTGAAGATTGACAAAGTAACTCCGAGATGAACTAGGTCCATCACAGGTGACATAGACCAGCAGAGTTAAAGGCACATGAGATGCACATGCAGGAGATAAATATATTCTGATTAAATTGAGATATCTTCTGATCGAAAAGATTGCAAAAACGAAATTTGACAAGGACTCCTTATTCAATAAGAACAGAATCAAAGATAAGGAAGGATTTAGGAGTTGAGTTTGACTAGAACTCTTTCACCATGGAAGAGTTGGATTAGGATTCTAGTTAATTCCTTATCTACTAACTCCTATAAATTTCAGATTGTTCTTATGATATGTAGACGCACAAAAGAAGAAATTTATCAAGAATTGAGAGAAAAAATTCGTGAAGAAACTTTGCAAGCAGTTCGAGCCAAATTGGAGAGTGCGAATCTAAAGCTACATACCAGCTAGAAGAACCAGTTTCATTTGTTTATCATTGAGTCTAGTTGGTTTAGTAGGCGATTTAATATTGTATCTTTTCAGTTTTCATAGAAGCAACTGTAATAGGTACACATTTGTTCAAGTTAGAGTTAACTTGAAGCTAGTAGAAATTAGCTAGAGGCTAGTTACTACATAGGGTTAGAGTTAATCCTAGGATTACAAAAGAGTTTATTTTGTAAGTCCGTTTGGCTTAGAGTTTTAGTGAAGAGTTTGAGAAAATCCTACTAAGGTGTGGGTCGTGGTTTTTTCACCTTTTGAGCCAGGTGTTTTCCACGTAAAAATCTCTGTGTTTTTACTTTACTGCTTTTATTATTCCGCAAACAGCAGTAGTTGGAACACCAAGAAGAACCAGGTTCTTCAAGTAAGATAGCACTCGAAAAATTAAGTACCACACAATTAACTATATTCTTGTGTGGTATTGACGTCTAAAACAACACGATAGTCAATACACATGCACATAGAACCATCCTTCTTCTTCACAAACAAGACCAAAGCACCACAAGGTGACACACTAGGCCGAACAAAACCCTTATCAAGAAACTCGTGCAACTTCTCCTTTAAATCCTTCAACTCCACTAGATCCATAAGATATGGTGGAATAAAAATGGGTTGAGTGTCCGGAAACAAGTCAACACCAAAATTGATATCTCTATCAGGTGGCATGCCAGGAAGATATGTAGTAAATACATCTGGATAGTCAGTCACTACCGAAACTGACTCAACGGTAAGAGTATCAACATTGACATCTCTCACAAAGGCTAGATATATCTCACACCCTTTCTCAACCATCTGTTGTGCCTTAAGTAAGTACAAAACCCTGCTAGGAACATAATCCAAAGTAATCCTCCACTCCAACCGCGGTAAACCTGGCATGCCAAAGTCATCGTCTTGGCGTGACAATCAAGAATAGCATGATAGGGTGACAACCAGTCCATGCCCAAAATAACATCAAAGTTTACCATACGGAGCAAGAACAAATCAACTCCGGTCTCAAAAGTACCAATAACAACTAAACACGACCGATACACATGATCAACAACAATAGAATCTCCCACAGATGTGGACACATAAATAGGATAACTCAAAGAATCACAAGATATACCCTAATACGGAAAACAGTAAGATGATATGTATGAGTAAGTGAGGCCTGAATCAAATAAGACTGATGCATCTCTATAGCAAACCATAACAATACCTGTGATAACTGCGTCTGATGTAACCACTTCCGTCCTACCCAGAAAAGCATAATATCTGGCATGGCCTCCCCCTCTAGGGCGACCCCTACCCGCTTGACCTCCACCCCTAGCTGGTTGTGTAGGTGGAGCAGAAACTAGAGCACCACGGCTTGAGAAGTCTGGGGGCCTAGTGAGATACGTGGAGCCTGAGTAGTCGATGGAGGTGCATCCCTCCTATGTCTGGGGAAGTCCCTCACCATATGATGAGTATAATCACACTTGAAACAAGCTCTCGAAGGACGTGGCTGCTGAAATTGGCTCGTACCTGGTCAGTTTGACTGATCGTTAAAAGCACCTCGTGTAGGAGGTGCATTAGACAGTGGCGGTGCATAATGGGAAACTGAGACCTGGGAGTAGCCAGAGTACCACTAGAAGTTGGAAGTGCTAAATGAACTAGAAGGCTCACATAGACTCTATCATGACGGGCTGGAACTGGGGCACGGGCACCACTATATCAGCCAGAATCTCAAGGCCTCTTGACCTCTCTGTCCTCTCTCTCTCGGCCCCGCATACCCTCCAATATCCGTGTGATATCTACCACCTACGGATATGGGGTACCTATCTCCTACTCTCGAGCCATGGTGAATCTAATACCATAGTTGAGCCCCTCGATAAATCGACGGACTCAGTCTCTGACTGTGGAAACCAAGGTAGGTGCATGTATGGACAACTCACTGAATCTGACATCATACTCTGACACGCTCATAGTACCCTGGTGCAGCTGCTCAAACTCAGCGTGCATGCATCCCAAAGGCTCTAGGGAACAAACTCTCTCAAGAACATCTCTGAAAATTGAACCTATGTGAGCCAAGCTGCATGTTACGCCCCGCAAGATTACGTTGATGTTACGTCCGGCAGTATTATATTAGGATGATGTTACGCCTTGCAATACTACATTACGATGATGTTACGTTTTGCAGTATTAAATTATGATGGTATTGCACCCTATAGTATTGTACGTTGAATTTGCCGTAAGGTAATTGACATCAGTCCAAGGAAAAGATTATTTGGAGATTATAAGGATTATGCTATTTCAAACAAGTGATGAGTAAATTCGTGAAGGTGAGAAGGGAAGCAAGTCAAAGAAAATGAATTTCGTCCAAGTTTGGCATGTTGGGATAATATTCGGGTTGAGCGTTAATACCCGATATTTATGGACTAGTACCATAGAAGGTACCATATGACCATGATAGAATGATGTATAAAGTGTATTAAAAATAAGTAAAATTTTATGTAAATTAAGATAATTCTTAATTATGCGGGTAATTGGTTAATTAACGGATAGCGGTACATTACCTAATTACCTAATAAGTGGATAAAGATTAATAATTCTCACCCTACCCCTCTAAAAACGTGGCAGTAAGCCACTTCTTGAAAATGTGACTATTAGCTATTTATGATTAGTTGGCAAGTAAGGTGTCAATAACAAAGACACCACATTCTCTCATAATCAAAAATACAAAGACTTTTAACTAATGTGGTAAGTACCAAACCTATCATCCCTATCAATATAAATACAAAGGATTTCAATCAGATGAGGTTTGTCTCCTTACCAACTAAAGCTCTAACCAAATTTTACGTACTCCTCTGGTTGAAAACGATTGGACACAAGAATTTTGAAAACTCGTAGGAAATATCTAACACTCTGGTTGAAGCTTAGTAACGTAAAATTTTGTGGTTCTAGAAGAGTATGGTGCAACCTTTTCCAAAAATATTATACGGATTTTTCCCTACTTCAAGTATGTTAAGGCTAAGCCTTTCCTTCTTTTTGGCATGATCTCGTCATTACATAAGTTTGATAACGAGGCATAAAGAAAAATTCATATCCCAGAATTTACGTATATTTTGCTAGTCTCACAAGTTATAATATTTTTTTATCGGGACTTCATATTCATTTGAGTATTTTCTTATTTCAGTCAAGAGAGTAGAGAGTTTATATATATACAGTATCACAGTATTTTCATTACCATCGAGCATTAATCGATGGGCAGGCCCCTATTGGGCAACCTCTGATCAGATGGTAAGTTATATACCGAGCCTACTATGGTCGGTGCCTATGAGCAAGCCCAGTTGGTCGAGATACAGAGCCTAGTATAGCCGAGCGCCTATGAGCGAGCCTACTACAGCAGATATATATATATATATATCGAGCCTTATAGAGCCGGACATCTATTTTACTTACTATATTGAGAGAGTTGAGTCAGTCGCAGGTAAGCATATCTTCATATTATCTTTGACTTCCGGTTACTTTCAATTATTATATTATCAGTTCAGTTCAGTTCAGCTTTCAGTATATTGCCTTACATACTAGGTACATTATTTCGTACTGACGTCCCTTTTTCGGGGGAGCTGCATTTCATGCATGCAGGTTCAGACAGACAGACGGGTAGACCTCTTCATTAAGTGTTGCCGAGTTCAGCTTGATCGGTAAGCTCCATGCCTTTAGAAATGTCGGGTCTATAACCTTATGTACATCTTGTATATATACGTATATATGTTATGAGTAGGTCGGGGAGTTGTTCCGATCACAGTATATCCATCAGTAAAGGCTTGTAGACATATCCTATCAGTTAGTGCAGTATGTTGGGCTTGCAGGCCTTGTAGGTATATTTGGTTGGTTTGTCAGCTATAGTAGTTATGACGGCCTTGTTGGCCCAGCTTTATATTGATACTTAGACAGCATTCGCAGTCGTCTTATAATGTGGCCCATGGCCAAAGTATGACATCACATGTTCAGAGTTCCTTAGTCGCAAGTTGGTACGCAAAGATAGGTGAGGCACCAGCTTTCGATCTCGCCCCCCATGTTCGGGGCGTGACAAAAGTGGTATCAGAGCAGTTCTATCCTAGGGAGTCTACAAGTCGTGTCTAGTAGAGTCTTGTTTATGGGTGTGTCGTGCACCACCACTTATAAGCAGGAGGCTACTGGGTATTTAGGATTGTCACTCTTTCTTCTTACTCTAGATCGTGTGGTAAATCTCAGTTGTAGGAACTCAATTTCCTAAACTTTATCTTATCCATAATACGACGATGCCTACACCCAGAAAGACGATTGGTAAGAAGAGTTGAGTTAGAAGAACTCGATTTTTTGCATCATGCTTATGATGAATAAATATGAAGTATTCAGCAGACCATGTGTATACTAAGATGTGTAAGCTTCTTGATAAGGATTCCTAAGGCAAGAATGCCTATCCACTTTTGCGATAAAAAGGAAAAAGAGAATCGGAAAGTAGACATAAATTCCAGCAAGTAAAAGAAGCAAGGTGAAAAAGGGTACGGAGTACCCAGTTAATGAAGATTATTGGTACTTTCAACTCAAGAGGGAGATATAAGCATTTTGAGTTACTTTCAATAGTAACAGAGGTATGTACAATTGGCCGCACCCATCTCATTTATGTTCTATGAGGGCTAATAAAAGAAGTATAAGAGAGGGACGGATATCAGGATTCGGCTGGGGTTAGAGTGATCCAAAATGGTGGATAAATTGTTTGTGTTAATTGACATTTCCGAAGGTTATTACAAAGGTACTAATAGATCTCCTTGTGAGATACCTAGATGGTGCACTCTAAAATAGTACAGCTAGATATGAGTACTACAAAGACGTGCACTGAAATCTTAGGAGGGGTAAATATTACCTTAGTGTGGCTCCCGTCCCTAGTAGATAAATAATGTTTGGAAATTCGAAGAGCCAATGGATAGAGCAAGGGGAACTAAAAGGAAAAAGAATGTTTCGTTCGAATTTTTAGAATAAAGTGATAGATAAAAATATTAGCAGGGAAGTATGAAGAGGGATAATGAGGCATTATGAGTGATATGTGATACATGGATGGCAACAGTAGAGTGTTACAGAATCTATAGTCAGACGGGAGGTGATGGGCCTTAAGGAAACTATACAGTCACATCCTCATTTCGAGAAATACTTCGCGACTCTAACGTGATTAACAGAAGGAAAAGGTAGACCCCAGAATAATAGAAACCAGTATGGATTGGTGAACAAGATAAACTAAACATGAATCAGGGACTGAGTGATTTGATAATAGTCGGCATCATAAAAATTTCAGATTTCGTTCCGGCAATAGTAGAATGGACAATAGAAGAAGATTCATGAGAAATTCAGAAAATGGTCATTAAGGAAAACTCTTCCCTAAAGCAAGCAATGTGAGCAAAGTTAAGCTTAAGGGACTATATGTACTAGTTACATTAAGTGTCACCCTCGCGAATAAGGAATTTTGTTATTCTTGGTACAGAAGGATTATTGCAAGGCGAATAAGGGTCATCGACGATGTGAAAAAACGCCAGAGATGAAAAGGTAAAACATCTATACATATATCATCATAGCACTAAATCTTAGTACTCCCCTAAAGGGGGGAATATGGAGTGATGTGGCATTAAGACAGAATTAAGTTCTTCTAGTAATTATGGAATGGTAAAGGAAGAAGAGTGTGATAAAAATGAGAAAGGAATGATATTGCACTTATCCAAATCCTACAGATATGCTATGATTCCAGAATGTTATGTAAGCACGACGTCAGAAAAAGGAAGTACGGGTTCCTGCCCGGGATCTTATTGATAAATAAGGAGCCAGTGCAAGACGTAAGTTAGACAAAGGAAATAACCCAAGAGAGATTACGCGGAATATGAATATGAGAATGGGCCGATGAGTAGTTAGTAGTTGATTCAGGATGAGCCTAGTCATGACTAGACAAGAAGTCGCAGACAAATCAGCAGATCATATAAGACAAATGTAGTGAACCCCAACATGGAGAATTCAGCCTCGCAGTAATGTCATACTTGAGATATATTCAATTAGGAGTCGGGATAGTTAAAGGTACCGTATGAGTGTTATGGGGATAAAAGAAAGTGCCGCTGGGAAGACAGTCAAAATATCAGTTCAGAAGCAACCCTACAAGCACAAGGATAGTAAGCAACTACGGATAGTTATAGGCAAGGACGGACATCAAAAAGGGTCTGTAATAAGCTCACAACTTTAGGAGAGTCAAGGGTTCTCCCTAAGTACTACAACAAAAGACTGGTTGAGGAAATAAGGAAGAAGGATTCAACCTAAGCACAACGACCTAAAGAGGAAATGGTCGTGTAACAACAGTCTCACAACAATATTGTAAGCACTCCAAAGGAGAGTGGCACCTACTGTGGCTAATGAACGGAAAGTAAAATTAAAAGTAATATTCGAGATCATATGAGTTGCAAAAAAACTCGGGCATATGTGGGCACTAAGATAAGCTAAGTATGGATGCAACAAGGAGCAGAAAGACCAGGAAAAGTAGTAGCATATGTTGAAAGAAAGCTAAGATGGAACGAAAGAAATTATCCGATCAATGATCCAGAGTCGGTTGCGTTATGAACTCACTTAAGCGTTCGGAGTTTTATACATGCAGCATATACATCCGTAGAAGATTCTGGTATACGTTAAAAGAAAAATTTGAGCCCACGACTTAGGCAAAAGATTAAATTTTTAAAGGATTGTATCATGCATATTCCTCAGCGCCCATGAAAGGATAAACAGAATAACTAATACCATGAACCACAGATCAGGAGATATATTAAGCCGACATAAAGCCAGTTAGAAGAAGTACCAGCCTCATAAGAAGCCAGTATGTAGCTCCCACCGTATTGTATAGGCACCAGAGGTGAAAGTATTATACTAGAGCTTCAAATGGTGGATGTGATTTATACTTATGTGGGAGGGAGGTTATGAAAGGAAGATAGACGAAGGTAAGGTGATATTTTAAAGTAAGGTAAAATTGAACAACGTGCGAAATACTCAAGTATAGAAGGATGAGAGTGGTCCATACTTCAGGTAAAAGACTAGAAGCGCTGGGATTCAGTATTCAGGATGATAGCAGCGTCATCAGTAGCATACCTTCCAGCCTATGGTTTCTAAGTACCGAAAGGTCTAATTAGAGAGTAAAAGAAGAGTTAGAGACGATGTGATGTCTCGCTTGATGTTACAGAAAAGCCTAAGGGAATCTCGCAAGCTAAAGTATGATAGAACAACAAGTTTTTAGAAAGACAAGAATAAGGATAAGAAGAAGGCAAGGGAAAAGGTGACGAAAATGGATAAGTCCTCGGGATTAAGCCGTGAAAACAAAGGAGCTGATGGTTCCTCTAAGTTATAGAAATCTCAATATAGCCTGCAGGAACTCAAAGAAGTCTAAGTCTAGTAGCATTTAGAGGAGATGGAATGATGCCCTTGTAGCAGAATGAATGTGTAATTGTGATAAATAAAGGATGATGTTTGGGCCTTCGCTTGAGTAATGATTTGAAGAAGAAAAAAAGAAGGGGGAGAGATTTAATGAATTTTAAGGGACTAAAATACCCATATAAGGTGAGTCACATTGGGATGCTATAAAAGTACGGTTATGGAAGAATAGTATCACCCCTACGATCAATCTAACTACTCCTGATATCCTCGATAAGACGCAAGCCCTAGCGGCGGTATTACATAAAAGATCAAGTTATTAGTGGTAGATGATGAATCAACATTAAGGTGAATCAACAATATATAGATAAAAGTTCAACAGTATAAGATAAGATTAGACCATCAGTCTTAAGGATAAGAAACGAGAGTAACCTGAAGTTGGTTACAGATCTCAGTAACGATAAATCGAAGAAAGAATTATAGTATAGTATGACCTGCATAGATGCAGTAAAGTCATACGAATGGATAATAAGGTCTACGAAGTAATATATAGCCATATTCGCAAATTCTACAAAGTACCGAGCGAAGAACTTCAGTAAACCTATAGATGCCCAGAGAGGCATCCTATTAAGCCTTGTATATGTTTACAAAGTAAGGCCTAGAGATTGGATAAAAGTTGGAGGAAAAAGGAGAGGAGAGTCGCATAGGCACACTTACAAGGTCAGTATCATAGAGGTTGAATAATAGAAGGTAGCAAAAGTTACAAGATTGGAAGGAATTCGATCACAAGTCATGGCGTGTGAAAGAGGCCTAAGGAGGGGAATGCTCTGGCCTTTGGATTTATTCACGGAACAACTGCCTAAATTTCAAGGAGAGTACTAAGGTATCACAAGAGCTATAAGCTATGAAAATGATAAGAGCATCAGTTAACATTCAAGAACGAATGTTCCAAAGGGGGAATGATGTTATGCCCCGCAATATTACATCGATGTTACGTCCTGCAGTATTATATTACGATGATGTTACGCCTTGCAGTACTACATTACGATGATGTTATGTTTCGCAATATTAAATTACGACGATGTTGCATCCTGTGGTATTGTACGTTGAATTTGTCGTAAGGTAATTGACATCATTCCAAGGAAAAGATTATTTGGAGATTATAAGGATTATGCTATTTCAAAAAAGTGATGAGTAAATTCGTGAAGGTGAGACGGGAAGCAAGTCAAAGAAAATGAATTTTCATCCAAGTTTGGCATGTTGGGATAAAATTCGGGCCAAGCGTTAATACCCAATAATTATGGACTAGTAACATACAAGGTACCATATGACCATGATAGAATGATCTATAAAATGTATTAAAAAAAGTAGAATTTTAAGTAAATTAAGATAATTCTTAATTATGTGATTAATTGATTAATTACCGGGTAACGAAACATTACCTAATTACCTAATAAGTGGATAAAGATTAATAATTCCCACCCCACCCCTCTAAAAACGTGGCAGTAAGCCACTTCTTGAAAATGTGACTATTAGCTATTTATGATTAGTTGGCAAGTAAGGTGTCAATAACAAAGACACCTCATTCTCTCATAATCAAAAATACAAAGACTTTTAACTAATGTGGTAAGTACCAAACCTATCATCCCTATTAATTTAAATACAAAGATTTCAATCAAATAAGGTGTGGCTCCTTACCAACTAAAGCTCTAACCAAATTTTACGTACTCCTCTGGTTGAAAACGATTTGGATGCAAGAATTTTGAAAACTTGTAGGAAATCTCTAACGCTTTGGTTGAAGCTTAGTAACATAAAATTTTGCGATTCTAGAAGAGTACGGTGCAATCTTTTTCAAGAATATTATATAGATTTTTCTCTACTCCATGTATGTTAAGGCTTAACCTTTACTTCTTTTTTGGCATGATCTCGTCATTACACATGTTTGATAACGAGGCATAAAGAAAAATTCATATCCCGGAATTTACGTATATTTTGCTAGTCTCGCAAGTTAAAATATTTTCTTTATCGGGACTTCATATTCATTTGAGTATTTCCTTCTTCCAGTCAAGAGAGTAGAGAGTTTATATATATACAGTATCACAGTATTTTCATTTCCATCGAGCTATAATCAATAGGCAGGCCCCTATTGGGAAACCTTTGATCATATGGTAAGTTATATACCGAGCCTACTATGGTTGAGCGCCTATGCAGTTGGTCGAGATACAGAGCCTAGTATGGCTGCGCGCCTATGAGCGAGCCTACTACAGTAGAGCAGATATATATATATATATATATATCTGCTCT
>ML358668.1:0-53195 GCA_005239505.1 Nicotiana paniculata | reverse complement strand
ATATATATATATATATATATATATATATATATATATATATATATATATATATATATATATATATATATATATATATACCGAGCCTTATAGAGCTGGACATCTATTTTACTTACTGTATTGAGAGAGTTGAGTCAGTATCAGCAGGTAAGCATATCTTCATATTATCTTTGACTTCCCGTTACTTTTAGTTGTTATATTATCAGTTCAGTTCAGCTTTCAGTATATTGCCTTACATATTGGTACATTATTTCGTACTGACGTCCCTTTTTTGGGGGCGCTGCATTTCATGCGTGTAGGTTCAGACACACAGACGGGTAGACCTTCTCATTAATTGTTGTCGAGTTCAGCTTGATCGGTAAGCTCCATGCCTTTCGGAGTTTCCGGGTCTAGAACCTTATGTACATCTTGTATATATGTATATATGTTATGAGTAGGTCGGGGAGCTGTTCCGATCACAGTATATCCATCAGTAGAGGCTTGTAGACATATCATGTCAGTTAGTGCAGTATGTTGGGCTTGCAGGCCTTGTAGGTATATTTGGTTGGTTTGTAAACTGTAGTAATTATGACGGCCTTGTCGGCCCAACTTTATATTGATACTTAGTCAGCATTCGCAGTCGTCTTGCAATGTGGTCCATTGCCAAAGTATGACATCACATGTTCAGAGTTCCTTAGTCGCAAGTTGGTATGCAAGGATAAGTGAGGCACCAGGTGCCGGTCTTGCCCCCCAGGTTCAGGGCGTGACACTGCATCGTCTTGGCTACCCTCCTCATAATCCTCCCACCACCACGCGAGTTCCGACAGCTGGAATGTAGTAAAAGCAACCTCGCTCGTCTCTACAACACGCATGGTAGGGAGAATATGGTGGCGCTTATCTAGAAAACCCTGTACATCATATGTATCTAGACCACTAAAGGTAGGAGGGTGGTACTTCTTGTACCTCTCAAGTCTAAGTTGATGCTCCTCAGATGTTTCTTCCCTAACATCAAGCTGAACTAGAACATCAGGTTGCACCATTATAACCTCTGGGGCCTGGTCAACATCGACCCGCTGGTCTGGGGTACGGGCTGGGGGATTCTGAGCTCCTCCCCCAGCCTGAGATGTGGCTAGTGCAAGTGGAATAAACCTAGCCTGAGCTAGTGTACAACTTCTCAAGAACTATGCGAGGGTCTCTTAAAGTGCAAGGATGGCAACAGGCACCTCAGGTGTCTGGCCCCCAACTAGAGCTACTGGTGACTCATTTGTCGCAGATCGGGTAGGTGCTCTGGCTACACCACGTGTCCCTTCTCGATCTCTACTCCGGCCCCGGCCGCTCGCAGCTCTAGCAAGGGGTGCGGTGTCTGATCGTCGGATCCACTGGTGCGTGTCCTCACCATCTGTGAGAGAATAGAAAGACAAAGATTCAGAATTTCAAAGTCAACAAATTTTCACGATAAGAAATCAAACAAGTGAAGTTTCCTAACAGTTCCATAGCCTCTCGAGATAAGTACAGACATCTTCGTACCGATCCGCGAGACTCTACTAAACCTCATTATGACTCGCAACACCTACGAACCTAGAGCTCTGATACCAGCTTGTCATAATGGCACCTACTCTCTAAGACTAGGTAAGCCTAACATACATGAATAATTAGCGAAAATAATAATAAAACATCCAATTAAACCAACAGCTATCATAAAAAAGACTCCCCAATACAACTGAAAATAACACCCAAAATCTTGTGAGATCGAGTCATAATCTCTACACGAGTATACCGAAACATCCCTAATACATTAGTATCTATAATAAGAGCATGAAATAGAACTAAGAAAGAGGGTGACTCCGAGGCTTGTGAATGTCAGCAGGTATACCTTGAAGTCTTTGATCAAAAGCTCAACTCACTGATGCCTAGCTTGGTATGAAATACCTGGATCTGCATAAAAAGATGTGCAGAAGCGTAGTATGAGTACACAACAATGGTACCCAGGATGTATCAAGCCTAACCTCGGTAGAGTAGTGAAGAGGTCAGGTCAAGACACCTATTGGAATAAATAAAGAAGCTGAACATGTAAGGTACAATATAATAATGGAAACAAGGAATGAAACAATGAATAAATACAACAAGATAAGCTACACCGAATGTTAAGGCAATAAAGGCATCACGGGAGGAAGCACATAATAAGAACACCAAGGAAACGATGCAAACAAAACACAAATAATGTAAATGAAAGATAGAAACATGAATCATGTCCGAGGTACGGCCTGGTATCTCATTTCACAATCACAATCACAATTTTTCCTTAAATCACCACGAAGCCTTACATTTAGTTTTGAAAATCATTTTTTTCAAAATAGTTATCCGCATTTTAGCCCACCTTATCTCACTGCATGCATATCAACCCCTATCCTTATACCACTGGATGCGTATCAATGTCACTACATATCACAGATCGCACCTCAAGTATCCAATACCAAAACTTTCCAAAGAAGTCAACAATAATAATGTTTCCACAATAAATATCTCATGGCTCAACCACAATATGTACAGGAGTCTCAACAATAGCAACTAAAAGTGACTAACTTAACAAGAATGATATTTCAACAATTTAGAACTTTAGAGCTTTGCATCAATGTGATGACGGCTTTTACAACTTCAACACCAAAATGCAATAATAAGATATTCCAAGAAATAACAACTTCAAGTGAGGTAACTCAACGGTTAAGTATTTAACAAGGAAATGAGAAAATTGTAACTTCAACTAAGCACGTAAGGGAAAATAACAAGTAAGAGATGAGACAAGTATTAACAATGTCAAGTGAAGCATGTAAGGATAGATTAACGATAGTGAATATAACATGTTGTGACAATTCAATTAAAGGCATGAAAAGAATCTACATAGCTTAAATCGGTCAATTACCACATTTAGCCCGTGTACCCACTCGTCAACATGCGTACACGGCTTACACATATCACAATTAACACAAAACAACACTAATCCTAAGGTCTAATTCCTCCATACAAAGTCAGGCAAGACACTTAACTCAATACACACTAACTTAATCCACTAGTAAGTCTTTTCCGCGAATATCCAACTCTGAACGGCTTGAATCTAGCAAATATAACTTTATGCCATAAATACAAACCATAGGAAACTATTCTGAATAATATAATCGAAATCTTTAATGAAAATCAAAAAGTCATCCCCGGGCCCGTGTCTCGGAACCCGACCAAACTTATAAAATCTGAATACCCATTCAATATCAAATCTACCCATACTAAGATCAATCAATTCGGACCTTAAATCGACCTTCAAATCCTAAAAATATCGTCTATGAAGTTTTCAGAATTTTTTCCAATTTTTCCAATGCAAAACACTAAATAAATGGTAAAAAAAATGACGGATTCATGTATAATAGCCAAATCCGAGTTAGAATCACTTACCCCGATCAACTCCTTGAAAATCTCTCTCAAAATCACCCAAAAACATATATCTCTAACTCAAAATAAAGAATGAAATAAAACCCTAGATTTGCCCCTTTTCTTCTTTACGCTTCTGGGGGCCTACAGCCGCATTTGCGGCTCCACACCTGCGGAAATTCTATCGCAGGTGTGGCTCTCACTTGAGCCCCTGAGATTCTGCTTCTGCGGACACTAAAGCGCATCTGCGCTCACACTTCTACGATCAATGCTCCGTACAAGTGCGGTCCTCCCCCAACCCACTCAAGTTCGCATCTGCGATGGCCCTCTCGCACCTGCAGCCAATCCCATTGCAGGTGCGATGACACCAGACTTCAGCAACCTTCAGCAATCAACAAGTCCAAAAATGATCTGGTTTCAATCAGATTCACATCGGGGGCCACCGGGACCCCGTCCGAATATACCAACAAGTCCCAAAATACATAATGAACCTACTTGAGGCCTAAAATCACATCTAGAAACATCGATTCTACGAATCGCATCCCAATTCAAACCTGTTGAAACCATGAACATCCAACTTCTAAAACTAACGTCGATTCATACCAAACCATCCCCGATTGACCTCAAATTTTGCACACAAGTCATAAATGACACAACAAACATATTCCGACTTTCAGAATTGGAATCCGGACCCAATATCAATAAATTCAACTTTCGGTCAAACCTCTCAACCTTCCAAACCTTTAACTTTTTATCTTACGCCAATTCAAGCCAAAACAACATACGGGCCTCCAAATCGATATCCAGACACGCTCCTAAGTCCAAAATTACCATATGAAACTATCAGAATCGCCAAAACTCCATTTTGGTCACAAAAGTCAAACTACAGTCAACTCTTACAACTTAAGCTTCCAACTTTGGGACTAAATGTCCCATTTCACTCTGAAATTTACCTGAAACCAAAACTAACCATCCCGGCAAGTCACATAATCACAATACAACATAGAGGAGGTAATAAATAGGGTAAGGGGGTTATAATACATAAAACGACCGGTTGGGTCGTTACATCAATACTCCAAAAAACCCTTCTCATGCGAATCGACCTCTGGGAAACTCAAATATAGCCAAAACATTTTAATATCATCAATAAAAGTCATAGGAAATAATCCCAAACAATAAATCTATAATCTTGAAATACAGGTGCAAACCCAAAAAGTCAATCCCAGACTCGCTCCTCAGAACCCGACAAAACTCACAAATTCCGAACATCCATTCCGCTACAAGTCCAAATATATGTGTTTCACCGAAATTCAACCTCAAATCGACCCTCAATTCATCAATTTTCACTCTGCAAAACCATACTCAATATCTATGGGTAATCAATATCTAACATCAAAATTAAGTGTATTCATGGGTAATCAATATCTAACATCAAAATTAAGTAACTTTACTTAACCTTTCAAGTGTAGTGAAAAGTCTTCAAAAATTGCCTCTAGCCGAGCTCCACAACTCTAAATAAGGAAAAATGACAAAACCCTCGAAATCATATAGGCTGTCTAGTGATTCCGTATTAGCGGACAATATGCTGCATTTGCGGCTCCGCTTATGCGGTCAGTTGCCCGCACCTGTAATCCTTACTTAAGTTCCGACCTCCTCCTTTTGCGGTCACCACCCACACACCTACGCACCCTCTTCTGCAGTCACTAATCGAAAGTGCGGACTCGCTTTTGTGCCAAGCCTTCCGCATCTAAGATTCCTTTCTCCTCCAGCCAAATTCCACTTACTATTTTTTTCTGTTCTCTTTTTCTATTATTATTTTACACGTGTCACTTATTTATTGGTCCCTCTTCCATGTCCGAGGGCTTAGTATTGAAGCGCTCCATTATGATGAGAGATCATAGCTGAAGTGTTTAATAGACACATTTTAACGAGAGTTAAAGTCTAGTATCTAAGAAATAAAGGTTATATATATTAAGTGGCACTCGAATTACACAAATGGCATGTGGGTGGCATGGTTCAGTGTTGCCTTTGAAGTCTCACATTTGCTTCACGAGTTTAGGGTTCAATTCATGCAGCAATGTGTTCGCCATTCTTCTATTTTCCCTTACTTATGGGTCCCTATTTTCTTTATTCTCCATCAGGCCTTGGGCCCTCACCTCTTCTTAACTTTCCCATCTTCTTCTTCTTTATTTTTCCTCCTCTTTCTTTTTTCTTCCTCTTATTTGCAACTAAATCTCTCTTATCTTCTTCTTTTTTTAAATTTCTTTACATTAGTTTTTATTTTTCTTCCTATAGTTATTCATACTTTCATGATGAATCTCTTTCGATACATAATTTTAAAATAATTTTAGGTAATGTTAATTTCTCTCTTTAAGGATACAACATGAGTTTATATATTGGAGTATAATTGAGCAATATCATTTATTGGCTTTTGAAAAAAAACATCTTTATTAATAAAGGTTTTGAATTGATTCTCATGGACTGAAAATTCAAAACTCTTGCTTTGGAAATAATTGTCACATAACTCGAGAATTAAGTTGAAAAATTAACCAAAGAATAATGACCAATTAATCAAATCAAACAAAGAACATATAGTAATAAAGCTACTCTTTAAGAAAATTTTCTAATTGGAAGCGTATTTTCATGAAATAGTATTTTTTTGAAATTTTATTCTACAATATAATTAAATCAAGCATACAAATTTGAACTAAAGCGGAACTTATTTACCTATTTTTGAATAAACAACGTAATTGCAATAACCAAAAGCTAATGGAATTGATTTGTTCTTCATGTTTGGTCTTTGTGTCTAATGGTAGGTATACTATATATGTAGAGCAACACCTACAACTTTTAAATTCTGGATCCGCCTCTGATTATCGATGTATTTGGCCTCCCTTTAACCACTCATATATTTATACTATGGGTGTTAACTGGACGGGTTGGTCCGGGCTGGACACGAAAAATAACAATCCGTCTGTTTATTATTCTGGGCTGGTTAGTGGGCTGGGGATTTGCGCTGGTAATGGGCTGGGATTTTTCGGGTATTGGTGGGCCCGTCCAGGTTCAGGCTTATCGGGTCCGCACCGGGCCGGGTTTAATTTTATTTTTATTTTTTTTAGTGTATTATGTTTCCTTGTTCAATGTAATTGTTACTTAAGTGTTTGCAAACTTTTAAATAATAAAATAAGTATTTTAAGGCATAAATTAAACTTTTAAACTTTCAAATTTATAGTTTTAAATTTGAAATTTGAAAATTAAAACTAAGTGGCTACATAAAATTATTTTAAGACCAATATATAAGGATCATAACTTCAAAACCTTTCATTTCATATTTTCATTGCATAATAATACTTCAAATTAACTTGTCGAATACACTAAAATATTAAGCTTAAATAAGTCTAACAAATTCAAAATAACACAAATTTTCTCAAATCAACTTATAATATGAACACTCAAGACAACCCTTGATATGCCTCCATAAACCAAATGTGCCCTCCCCCTTTCGACGAACATTAAAGACTAGACCACAGTTCTTGCACTGAACTTTGCGAACTTCTTCATTTTCTTTTACCACCTCAAAGTGTTCCCAAACATGTGAGTGCATTCTAGAAGCACGGGGCATGATTTAACTTGAACCTAACAAAATGGTAAGCACACTTCACTTGATAATTGTAATATTGTAGTGGCTACCGTAAATAATTGATAAACGTGAAATGTTAATTAATTGAGAACTTGAGAGGAATAAGCAATTCAATAATAAAAAGGAAATTGAGAGGGAAATAGAGTAGAAGAAGAGAGCAAGTTGTGAAAAAATGAAGAAGAGGAAGGCTATTTATAGTTATTAAAGGGCTAAGAATGTAATTTATCAATTATTAGGGGGTGAAAGAGGCTATTTTAGTAAGGAGATAGGCCGAAATGGCTAAAAGTGCAAAAAATGACCATTGTCCAACGGTCATTATTTATTTTGACCATTGGTGACGGTCGAAATTTAAAAAAAATAAAAAATTACAACCTAAATCGGGCTGGATGGGGGTAGAAGGATTAGCGGGCTAGCCGGGTTCCGATGCACCGGTAGCAAAAAAAAAGGCCCGACCCCGTCCGACACAACCCCTCCCCTAGCCAACCCATCGCATCCCTTACCGAACTGGGCTGAATCGGGTCGAACCGGTTTGTTAGTGGGCCGACCCGACCCGATTAACACCCTATATTTATACTATGCAAGTATGTAGAGGTGTAAGTGGACTAGGTTGGTTCGGTTTTTATCAAAACCTATCGTTTTGGTTTGGATTGGTTCGGCTTTGTCGGATTTTCCGGATTTTTGATTTTTTTTGGTTACATGAATATTATTCCAATCTTACTTTATTAAAGTTATGAATAAAATTTTGATAAGTGAATATATGTTTAGTAAATATTGAAAAAATTGACAAACATATGATCTATTAAAATATTCTAATGGGAGAATTTTTTTAAGTAATACATGATAATTATTTTCTTAGTCGTCTAACAATAATTTTCATTAATGTATGCTTTGAAGGTTAACACATGAGAGGATCCCAAATATTTCAATAATTTTTTTTAAGAAAATTCATTATAAAATCTTAAATATATATATATATATAAATTATATATTTATATGTCGGTTTGATTCGGATTTTTTTACTCAATACCAAACCAAGTCAAACCAAACTTAATCGGATTTTTTAATCGATTTAATTTAATTTTTTGATTTGATGTGATTTTTCGGTTCGATTTGAACACCCCTACCAATATGCATTTACAACAGGGATATGACCCCTCAATGTTGATGGACAAAAACGACAGACATATCTCAATAACAAATCCGAAAAGATGGTAAAACCCTTTATAAGAAAATCAGCCAACTGCAAATAAATGGGCACGTATTGAACATCCCTCTGAGCAATCTCGTTACGAATAAAGTGGAAATCCACATTAAATATATTAGGAAAAATCATGAAAAACTAGATTACGGTTGTGTTTGGTATCAGAAAAATTGTTTTCCTTGAAAAATATAGCAAAAATATTTTTGAAAAAATATCTGTAATTTAAGCAAACACTATATGAAACAAAATGGGTAAAGGCAGTGAAGAGTAATAGTTCGGGGGCTAGGGGCCAGAGGGGCGGTGACGATGTTGGGGGTGGCAGGGATGGCGAGGGGGATAGCGGGAGGGGGTGGGCTCGAGGGTAGGGATGAGTGCCAAGTGGGGGTGGGGTGGAGGGGTGGAGTGGGGGTGGGGATGATTGGGAATAGGTGGGAAAGATTGAGAAAGAGTTTTAAAAAATATTTTCTCCTTTTGGTAGGGAAATCGAGTTCATGAGAAAAATATTTTTCAAAATATTTAATCCAATCAAATATGAAAAAATTAAAAAAATATTTACCTTCTACCAAACACACCGTACGTCTCATGGAATGGAGCCAACATTATTGCACAACATAGAAAGTGTAAGAAAATGCGAAGTTAATGACGAATCCAAGACGTCATAGTAACAATATACGCAAAAATAGAAACTGCTGGTTGCTTCTTCATATACAAAGTGATAAGATTAATGTTTATAAGGGTAGACTCCAAATTTTATAGTCATTAAATGAGCTGAATTTGCCATTGTTTTCATGTTATGATGCATTTCCTATGAAATTTCACCTACTTCTTGATAGGGATGTAAAAATCCAACGGAAAATCGTACAAAATCGAAAAGTCAAACTAAATCGATTAAAATATTCAATTAGATTTGATTTGATTTGGTATTGAGTAAAAAAAATCGAACAAAACCGACATATAAATATATAATTTTTATATATACTTTTAAGATTTTATATAGAATTTTCTTTAAAAAATATCTAGAAATATTTAGATTCTCTTGCAGGATATAGTGTTTAATAGTATGTAAAGTGCTCCATATTTATCAACCTTAAATAATGGGTTGTATGATCACTTTCATATCAAGTGTTACTGAAATACGTCAATCTCTTTATTCTTCCATATTCATATCATATATTAAGATCTACTAATTCTTATATATTTTTCGAATGTGAAGTAATTATTAATATTTAGATATCATATTGATTTTTATATTTAATTACTAAATTTGGTTAACCTTGAAAGTGTACATCAACAAAATATTATTGTCCCACGACAAAAATAACTATTATGTGTTACAAAGAAAATTCTCCCATAAAAATATTTTAATAAATAATATGTTTGTCAATTTTTTATATTTTCACTAAACATATATTTACTTATCAAAAATTTAACAAAGTAAGATTAAAATAATATTTAAGTAACAAAAAACCAGACAAAACCCGACAAAACCTAACAAATCCAAACCGATATAGTTGGTTTGGTTTGGTTTTTATCAAAACCAAACCAACCCGATCTATGTACACCCCTACTTACTGATATTTGGAGCATAGTATCAACAAATGATAGAATAATATAGCAGACAAAAAACAGGAATAATAACAGCGTCTACGGGTGAAAGTCCAATGCCAACCTACAAAAAGTGTGAACTTCTAGGTTAAATGACACAAATTATGCCCTATTACATCCTACGAAAGTAAGTCTCATTTAAATATTTGTCACACAAAGGGATGGTGCCTTAAGTTCCAAGTAGGCTAAAAAAATAAGCCTATAAGGTACAGGAATACACCGATAATACAACATCCGAATTAAATCAAGATGATCGACTTTGCTCTTTATTAGATTCTTCTCCAGGCATAGAAATATTGTTTTCTACCGCAGAGATTTTAGAGCTATGTATGGAGTTCAGTGATACCGTGTTGTCCCCAGGAAAGGGAGTCGAAGACGTAAAATTGTGACTTGGACTAGGGTAAGCTCCATTAGTTTGTTCATCATAAACGGGAGTTGCAGTAATAGCAGCGAAAGTAGTTGCATGCTCGAACCTCTGCTTCTTCGGCTCCTGCTCTTGCTGGTGACCAGGAATAAAGCTCCCAATAACAACCTGATCCGTTCAAGATGTTCAGATTGTATTTCAAATAATGTGGAGCTTAAGGAAATGGATCTTGGCCTAGCTCATGGATGGTCCAAGCCATATAAAGAGACCACCAATCCCTTCCCTTTATAGACCCATGTGGGACTCTTCAACACCCCTCTCACGCCTAGGGCTGGACATCTAAAGCATGGGAAATTTAATGCGGGGCCCAACATCGACAAATGAGAATTGGAATGGGTGATGCTCTGATACCATGATAAATGAATTTTGGGCTTAATTTAACCCCAAAAGCTAGCTCAAGAAGTAAAAATAACCCAATACCATATAAAGAGACCCATTTTTTAACTCCCTCCCGAAGTGGGACTCAACACCTCCTCTCACGCCCACGATTGGACGTATGGAGCGTGGACAAAATAAATAGGGACCCAGCATCGGGTAATTGGGATGAACTTGATATATGTTACAGAAATGGACCTTGGGCTAGCTTTTAGGATTGCTCAAGCCATATAAAGAGACTACCCATCCCTTTATGGATCTTGTGGTACTCTTCAATAAGTACTTAGATACTGACCTGAATGGGACCAGCTGCTATCAACATGCCGGCAAGTCCACCTCCAATAACTCGACCATCAGGGCCTGAGAGGGACACACTCATCCCACCAGTTCTGGTTTTTGTTACTCCATTATCACAAGACATATACGATCCTGTCAGAGAGAGAATTTCAAATCGACCCTGCAAAAAGCATGAATCATAAGTTATATTACTAGACATCATCTAAGGAAGAAAGATTACCCATAACTATTTCATTGGATTGGTTCGATGTGGGATAAAGGGACAATACTTCTCTATACATACTATAGAAATTAGACAGCATGTCTCACCAAAGAGGAAGGATGCCTGAACTCTATATTTTACATGTCAACGGCAAACATCAATACAAGAATGTTCAAACTAATAAGGGAAAAGATACAGAAGCGGCAGAGTGCCTTGGCACAATAACAAATTTAATCCATATCGACCTGGATGTCAAAACTTCAAAACAATGCAGCATAAGGCTATATGTTTCTAAGAATTCCGAGAAATGCAAACATTTAGAGTATTTCCCTTCCCTTTTAAAAAACAAGGAGAATATCAGGCAGAACGCCAATAGCTCTTTTCTATAAGAAGAAAGCAGAGAATATACAATATATGCAAACAGTTGACTACGAATGAAGCACAAGCATACATGCAAATCAAATTTCTCCAAGTAAAGGGCCACACCTCATAGGTCAAAGTTCCACCAGAAGAATTAGGCTGACCAAGTGTAACATTTGAAATTGCGCCATTGGCAGCCAGCACACAAATAGCTCTAGACCCTTGCTGAGCAAATGAAATGATTTTCATTGCAACATCCTGATACATAGAATTCAAGAATGAAACAGTTTGGATTTCACAGAAATAGAAAAGCCATGAAAGAACAGAAAATCGACTTTCAATCATATAAACATGTCTAGCTGCAAGAGTACTGAGCTGCAATAATGGTTTGCCAACAGCAAGCTGACATTTTTCTCGTATACAGGGCATAATTCCTTAAGCGTGTTTTCATCAAGTAGATAGTTACGCCTGGACCTTATCACCCACACACCTAATGCCCAAAGTCAAACGAGAAAGGGACAGAACTCCCAGATTTTCTGAATGACAACTATCAACCTAAAGCACCACTGCAACAAATGCACATGGTAAATATAGATAATGATTACACACTTCTAGGTAGTTACAAACTTATTATTATTATTAATTTGATAAGCAGGTAGTTACAAAGGAATCAAAGTTAACAATCGTGAGAATTAGAAAATAAGTGCAGTAATGGTGCTATTAGCTTCTGGTTCTGCCTGATCCAGTGTTTCATTTATTGCCAGTATGATGCTCCACAAATAAGGAGGAATGAGCATTCCATCAAATTAATATGAAATCTTCCGTTCCACCCAAATTTCAAACTTTTCTATTGGCTATCCTATTTAGGTTCCTGGCTACCACAAAATTACATTAAAATATACATAAAGTAAAATATATATACAAACTCTTGATTGAACTTCTGGTATATATACTAGTTCCAGATTGAAGAATAGTTGTTGTAGTTCTAGATTGAACAATTGGATTATCACAGAATGCCTATCTCCAACTTTTATGAGATTGAACCTAGTGTCTTCTTACCTTAAGGTTGTACTTCAAAAACCTCCCATAAAGGGCAGCCTGGTGCACTAAGCTCCCGCTATGTGCGGGGTCCGGGGAAGGGCTGGACCATAAGGGTCTATTGTACGCAATCTTACCCAGTATTTCTGCAAGAGGCTGTTTCCACGGCTCGAATCCGTGACCTCCTGGTCACATGGCAGCAACTTTACCAGTTACGCCAAGGCTCCCCTTCAAAAACCTCCCATAGAGAAATAATTAAATTAGACTTTAGCAAGCACATGCTAGTTCCATCTTAAAAAGATAGAAATCAGCATAAGAACCAGCTTCTTTACAACCTAAGAACAACGTCCACTTCCACACGTTAAAATATCTATCAGTTGTACATCTAACTGCTCAGTGTGATAATACAAGAGCATTCCTATTACATATGCAGATGCATAATTGAGAAAAGTAGAAAACTTACTTTCTGATGATAGCAGCCAGAGTTAAGCACAAGTTAGTTATTTAATTATGGATTCTATGATATGCTATCACCAATAACAAACACAAAGTAATAACCACTGTTAGAGTGTCCATTAAAAGTTTAGAACTAACACTCCTAACTTTTTGTCCTCATTGACTTTACCTTTCCCTAAAGTTGGCATTTTCGGCAATATTTTTCTAGAGGAATCTAGGTGTGTCCACTCTATTAGGCTTAAAATGAAAAGTACCAATATACTTCATTCCACTTCAGCAGTGTAAAGCCACCATCACAATCCAGCTACAGCAAAGTGCAAACAGGGCCCAAAGCTGACATTGCAAGTTGCAAGGTAAAAATCATAACTTATGTCTGAATTTAACTTATGCCTTAATAGAAAAGTGCATTTTACATCACACATAATATTGCTTTGTACATAAAGATGGACGCAGAAACTGGGCTTGCTGGAGTCTGAAGAACTTTCATCCTTGGATGAGAACATCTGTAAGAGATGAATTATTAGCTACAGAATCTATTTATAACATGGGAGTATTACTGTCCTCTACAAACAGGCAGCCATGTACATTGGTTCTAGTAGAGAATGGTGATCCGATAGTGACTTTATTGATTCTTACCACTCAAAGAAGCTTTCAGTATGCTATTTTTGTCCCCAAATGCATTTGATGAAGCCATTGATGGTAAAAGTGCAATCATTGCTACAAGAAAATAATAAGATCCAAAACTACTTGAGGTTTAACAAGTAACCTAATGGCGGGGGTAGGAGCAATTTCATCTCTTCGCAGACATAGTGAATTAAGTTTATGCTGTGAAGCTGCCAAATATAAAGCAAGCTTTTGAAACTGGTAATAATGCAGTACAAATATATGAACTAATATATAAGGCATACCTCGCCAGCATTAACAGTGATCACATGTGGTGTAAAGTTTGCACCACCAGAGTATCCCACATGAGGTGAAAAAGTTGCAGCAGTAGAGTATGGCACCCTTTCCCCTAAGGAATTTAAATACAATTGCAACAATAGCTCAAGCAAACCAAGATCTTCAAAATAATGCTAAAATGAACAGTTAAACAAATAATATCAAGCTTCCCACAAATAAAATGAGCATGATATCTATATAGACTACATCAGAAGCTGAATATCACAAAGAGGTCAATTTAATTTTTTTTATTTAATCAGTTCCCACATCCACTTGATTTTCTAGTCTCCAAATTCAAATATATAGCATATTATCAGTCAACTGAAAATTCTAACTTCCAGTTGATGATGAAACATCTTTTTATGTGTTGCACAATGATGATTGTCTTGTTATCACTATTAGAGCATAGATTTTTCTCAAATACACTGAAACTAAATGTTCGCATCGTTAAACTTTGGAAAAACATCCTTTGTAGGAAAATCAGTTAGTAAAAGGACATTACTTTTATCAGGCGAATTGAATATCTGCATATAAGTCGTTCATTAATGAGGAGCAGAATCTTTTCATTGTTATTAGTTTGCTAGTTCGAAAAGTATTCTCTGACATCAGCATCAGAATGTCTTCTAGGATAGTAGACGACTGAACCTTCTAAAGTGTATCGTCAGATCCATGCTTTGTTATATCATTTGTTGAATTCTACAGCAGTTTCGTGTGCTATAGCATCCTTAGATAACATAATTTGTATATCTCTAACCACATAACCTATTTCCAAAATCTGTATTTCTTCCGTCTTGCGAAATAACCAACCTTAGAACTGAGCATGTGCATATCATGCATCAGGTATCACATTACACACTGTCTTATATCCTTTTAAAATAGATAACGAGCTTTTTCATTATTCATTTAGTTCTTTATTCTATTTCACCCTGTTTCCTACAAATATTGGGGTAAGGACACATGATTGTGACCACAAAAGCTTATAAGAACTCGTACCAATTACCAAGTGGTATACTCTATTTGCTGACCACATCATCCTGCTTCTCCTCCAGAAAACTAAGGAACTAAAAATGCGAAGAAATATACCCCACATTCACCAGCTTACTTCAGCATCATAAATGCCAAAGAACGAGATCATATTTAGATATGGGACCCAAGTTGCCAATTTTTTTTTTTTTTTAAAAAAAAACATCAACTACAAGATAGAATGCAGAACCAAACAGAACTCAGAAAACTTATCTACACCAGCAAATTCAAATTTTTGTACATTAATGGTCACAAATAACTATTCAACAGTCAGAGACAGTGTTTTAGACGATTTTAAGCTTTTAAAGGAAGCACATCAAAAATCCGAACTTCAGTTCAAGATTCTAAAATAAATCAACAGAATAGGGATAATGTTACCTGGACTTGAAAGCTCAAACTTCTGCTTCTTTTTGAAGGACTCAACCGGGCGGCTTCCACTGTTTTTCCAACCAGAAAAATCTCCTGAAAGTGGGATTGAAGCTGATATTGGCATTGGTGATAATGCAGTGTTTACAGAACCATCTGGTCCATATTTCTTAGGCCTTCCCCTCTTCTTCTTCACTTCTGTAGATGGTGTCCCCATACTCACTGGATTTACTGGTGTGACTGCAGCCACAGATCCACTAAACCCATTGGTAGTTTCATTCCTAAGGTCCATTTTGTAATTTTCAGAAGCTTCATCACTTCTAATTGTAAACCCTGAACTATTAAGCCCTTTTTTCTCCTCCATTCATATACAGAAAAATTAAAAATCTCAAAACCCCTAAACCCTGAATAAACTCAAATTCCAAACTTGAAAAAGATCAAATCTTTCAAGCGCTGAAAACGTCAGAACAGCAAAATCAGAGTAAGAATACAATTTTTACCACAAGCAACAGATCAAACGACATATTAACACCTCTAACTGTAACCCCAGAACTATTAACAAGTAAAAAGTTAATAAAGCCAAAACCCCTAATCCTTTAAAACTTTGAAGTACTTAAATCCCAACTAGAAAAGTTAAATTTTTTAGCAAGAACTGAAAACTTAAAGAACAACAGCAAAAGATAAAAACACAATCTTTACCAAATACAACAGCAGAAAGTACACCCTAAAAAGACTAACTAAACAAACTCAGTAAATCTTCAACTGCTGGAATCAGTTTGTATACCATCTGAACAGACAAACTTCTGTGGTGAAAATCTAGACTGCATACTGACACTCTCTGAACTGTGGCTAACTCCCTGCTACTGCACATCAAAGTACAGAGCTGTAAAGAAGAAAACTAATTTTTAGAAATGAAAAAAAGAGGGTAAATTTTCTTGCTTTCACAATTTCTTGAGGAGTTATGAAATTAGGGTTTTGCTAGAAAAAAGTTGAAGGACGAAAATAATAAAGATTGAAAAATGGGGAAAAGATAAATTTTAATTTCATTTAAAATAAGGAAAATTTAACTTGGAGCTGTATTATATAATTGCAAATTGAAAGTATTAATTTCGATTAATTAAATGGTTTGACGTCCGTCTTGGAAATTTAAGTTAATAAAATAAATAATGATACCTTTTAAAATTTGCAACAATTATTTTGAGAAAGCAAATTCAAAGCTGTAAAGTTAACATTGGAGCCATCCAAAAATATTTCCTCTGACATGTTGTTTGGTTCAAAGTTAAAAAGACACCTTTAATTTCGGAGATTTTACTGATGATGCCATTGTAGAAAATTGGAGGAGTATTCCAAGAATCCAGGAGTATTGAGTCAACTTGGGCAGTAGTCAGAAAGTATCCGTAGGTTACGTCATTGTCTCTGTGTCACTTTATAACTGTGATTGTTCCCACGTAGACTCTTTCAGTATGTTGGATATGGAGAGGCAAATAGATTCTGAGTTTCTAATTTAACAAATGCTGAAAAGAAGGTGAAATTTTGGAGATGATTTTTACCCCTCCAGAAAGTGCACTTACATTTTACAAAACCAAACCTTTTTAAATAAATTTTGGTTACGATATTTTTATAATCATAAAGGTAATAGGTTGATTATCTATCTAGATGTGCACAAACTAATCTATATGTGTGAGTTCAACTGTTTAGATATATAGATGTGAAAAATTATAGAAATATTAAATTCTTGAACCATAAAGCTGCTATTTGCAAATCGAGGAGGCTTAAACTTGCTCAACATCTCACTCTCTAACAAAACTGCTATCTGCAAATTGATGTGGAACTTATGTTGCAAGAAAGACAAACTATCGGTTCAATGAATTCATGTATATTATAGCAAAGGAAGACCAGTGTGGGATACCACATTTTTTTTTTTTTTGGGAAACAAAAAATATTATATAACATTAAGTGTAATTATAAAAGGGGGTCCTCAGCGGACTAGATTCTGGAGTAGATAGAGTACTACTGCTTGTTAGATTAGTGGCTGCTAAACTAGTAGAGGCATGAATATCCAACAGTGCTAAGTTATTCAAAACATCAACATTAGTACTAATAGTTCTAGTAGTAGTGGTGCCATTGGAATCTGATAGAACTAGGTCCTTCAATGATTCTGGTATTTGTAAGTAGACAGCTGAGTAGTTGACGTTAGCCTGGTTGGATGTCTGCTTCGCTAGATCGTGTGCCACTTGATTCCTTCACGAGATACCACATTTAATCAAGCTTCATGGATGGTAAGCAAGATTTTCAAGGCAAAGGGCATAATTTAGACTCATTCTCTATCAAATCAATGTACAAGAAATTGCTAGCGAAATATCCTAAAGTGGAGTGGAGAAGATTAGTATGCAATAACAAAGGATCTTCAAGATAGATTTCCAACCTGAGACTTATTGCACATGGTAGATTATATACTAGGGATAAGCTTGCCAATTGGGGAGTGATTGAGGATCAGACTTGCTCATTATGCAATGAAGCACAGGAGACTATCATTTACTTCTTTTTTCATTGTCCAACTTATTCGGCTATTTGGAACAAAATCCTCTAGTGACAAGGTATAGGAAGACAAGAACAATCATGAGAGGAGGAGTTACAATGGGCCATAGTTCATCAAAATGGGAAGAACACCACTGTTGAGATATACAGGGTGAACTTGGCAGGTTTTTTATACTATGTATGGTGAAAAGAAAAAATAAAGTTTTTCGCCAAGAAGTGTGACCAACATGCATGATAGTGAAGCTGATCATCCAAGACATTTTGTTCGAGGGAACCTACACCCTAAACTAGCTAAGAAGTTGCAAGATTTAAACTTTTACCCCAACTAAAGGATGCATATAATGGACGTAGTTAGCATAACCGGTATCTCTGTTGAGCTATATCTGGGATCATGTCCAATGGATATATGTATTAGTTATTTTATTTATAACGCTGTAAATATTTACAAGTGATAATAAAATCTCATTAATTACCAAAAAAAAAAAAAATTTAATGGTAAGAATATAAAGATGAGTCCATCAAATTTAAACCTGAATCTACCGTGTGTGGCTATGTAGAAGCTTACGTCCACAAGATGAAGCTATACGATTAGTGAGTTGGGTTGTCTCAAAAAATCAGAAACATACCCCAGGAGCACATGGTTTTGAAAGGGTTTAAGGTTTAGCATTTATAAATTGATTGTGACAATCAAAATAGACACAATATTTCTTAAAACCCAACAAGCCACCATCGGATTGACTGATTTTTTTTTTGTGTCTTGGGTTAATTTTTTGTGCTTCTTTTTTTCGTGAATTTGACACATGTATCTAAAATTGTGTTATACACATATCTATACAATGGAGGAAAATAAAGTCAGTGTTTTACTTTTGATATACACATTATCAATGTGTTATATCCTCACTTGTATTAATTGTGTTTCACTCAAAATTTAGATCCTTGTTCAACCAATTAAAGTTAAGTGAGATAGAGTCAATCTTAGCTAATATTAATATCCGAAAAACAAGCTTATCAATTTTGTGGCACAGAGTATATATATGGTTAACTGAATGGCAATAAATGTGAGCAACACTAATAATATTCAATGATCCAAAAAGGTGCAAGATAACATTAAATAGTAATAAATAGCAATGAATGGTATTTAAGTGCATAGGAACGTGTGAGTCATCCAGGGTACGATCTGTGGATATTCTTTCTGACAATGATGAATTATTGATGAGCTTTGAACATTCAGACTGTTCTTGGATCAAGTGGAAAAGTTAGACAAAAATCTTAGTAAAAAGGTTATTTTCGCATGCTTGCAATATAACCAGATTCTCTCTATAAAGTCAGTGCGTTTTCTTACAAGTGAATATCTTATGTTCCCTATCATTGTGTCTCTTTCTATTTATAGGGAACATATTCCTAAAGAACCTTAATAGTACCGGTACAGAGTATATCCACTAAAATATTCCCTTTTGTGTCTTGTCCTAAAATTAGCCATTATAACTCTGTCTAAGATGAATCGACCTCACCTTGATCTATGATGATTTCTCGACTTTGATCTTCGCTAAGTCTTCGACCGCACCCTTTATCGCTTCAGGGACCACTTCTACCTTGGGCATGTCTTTGTTGAAGTCGTATTAATGACACATGGCAGTCTGTGAATGCCTCCTTAATGTTAACATGGTTTGATCATATCAGAGATAATTTTTGGCCAATACAGTTAGTTCTTCCGCTTATTGAGGTCGTCCTCGCAGGTGAGCTTAATGAGAGAATTAAGTCATTTTCGGTCGAATTTATTGCATAAGTTGCAAGAGTCGTAAACGTCGTGTCGAACAGGAAATGTGGTCCTCTGTGGGCCACATAATTCAAATATCTCAGGATTATCAGGTGATTTGTTGGAGTTATCCTGTCCAAGGGTTAGTGTGGCGTCATGACGTCATGCATCATTATGACGCATATTCCCGATACGTTACTTCGATTCGTGCGTGACCCTTGATTGGATCTGTCATTTTGATTTCGGTGCTAATTATGACGAGCCATTTTAGGGTCTAGTACCATGATCTCTATAAATAGAGGTTCTTGAACTTGTATTTGAAGTTTGTTTCTTCTAAATTTTCAGAGCACCAACCTTCTTCTCAGCATTTTTCTTCTCTGAACTTCCTTTCCTTGTTTTGTTTCCCTACATCATCCCCATTCTTTCTTGTGTGTTATTCTTCTTTATCACTTAGCATCAGGTCCAACTCTCCCTCAGACGCTAGTGAAGAGAGCTTTGTTGCTCCCTTGGCAGTTGTGTTTTCATTCCCATGGGGAGGGTGTTTCTGCCATTGTTGAGGATGAAGCATTCCGTCAGTGGAGGAAATAATCCCTCGCAATCCCGACATTAGGTATGATATCACCCTATCATCGAACGTTGCACTGGGGATTTTCTTATCAACGATGACGTCTAAAGAATTGGCAGAACTCAAGGCTAAGTTCGGCCCTCCAAATCATGTCGAACTGTTCCCGGCTGGTGGGAAGTGGTATAGGTTAATTTCCCTTGATACCGTGCTCTATACGCCTATCCCTTTCTTATCACCTTTTCTTTCCCCTTCCTTTAATTGGTGGAGGAATTATTCCATCACTACGGCATCTGTCCTACTCAGCTTGCGCCATATGTCTACAAGATTATTAGAATGCTGACCAAATTTGTCGAGTTGGCCGGGGTCGAACTGACACTGTAGCAAATTCTTGGTGGTGAAGACGTTGAATCTTCGCCATCGCGGTGGCAAATGCTTGGTGGTGAAGAAAGACAATAAAGCCAGTCACCAGTTCTGGCTCAACTTTTTCTACGTCAGGACCGAGGACGTGGTGGCTAATGACAATTGCTTTAGTGAGGCTTGGAATTACACATGTAAGTGTCCGGTTCTTATTTGCATTCTTTTACTTGCTCCAGAATTGGTTGAAGGACTTTCCTTTTCTTGTAGCCAACGATCAACCTCCCTTTCCAGTCATGCGCATTTCTGACTAGGTCGAGCAAATCCTCCCTCACGTCATAGGAATTCGCGACTGGCTGAGCTTCATCAAGAAGTTCAAACCGGCTCTTCCTTTGACAGGTAACTGCTTCCGTTTGGCCGTGGTTGTTTCATTTTTCATTGTATGTCGATTCGTTTTACTAACTTCAACGGTTGTCTTTTTCCCAGTCAGGGGGTCTTCTCAAAGGAGCCGGGCACCGATGCCATCCTTACGGAGGAATTTGCGACTACTACCCCTTCTGTACCGACTTCTCCCTTGGCTACCGCAGTTCAAGAGCCTGCCTTTGCTCCATCCGCTACTTCCGCCCCTCAACTCTTTTCGCTGATTGATAAGGATGATGACATCTCTCCTGAAGATGGTGGTCTAATTCCCCATAAGAGGAAAGTCGTAGATGCGGTAGGAGAATGTCCGATAGCCGTCGACTTGGAGAAGATCGACTTTGTTCTTTTAGAGACGTCCGTAGTGCATGTTGGAGAGGAAAATGAGATTGAATTTGAGGCCTCACACTTGGAAGGGATGAGTGTGGATGCATCGGTTCATCCTGTGGGGAAGACGGTTGAATGGAGGATACTTGATGACGATCTCTCCCTTATGAGGCAAGAGAAGGCTTCATTCCCTAGGGATGTAGTGGATGTCTCCCCGTCTGCTGGTGATGGAGGGAAGACTATTGCTGGGGACGACACCGAATCTGATTCCGATATGGATCGATGATTGACGAGGGACTTACTCAACTCGAGGTGAGGTTGGAAGGGGGCTCCAGGACTATTACGATCCCAATGGATCGTAATCTACTTGTAAATATTGAGGGAGTAGTCCCTACCCTTTGTCCTCTTTATTCTAAGATTGAGGGTACGAACCTCGAGACAGAAAACGACATTACTTTGTCGAATAACATTGTTGGTCTCGCTCTTAGGGTAAGTACGACTATCATCTGTCATTTTCGTTATGCCTTAGTTTCTTTGTAAGTTCTAACACATTTTCTTTATTTTTCAAACAGTTATTCTAGAGATTGAGAGTGCTCGATGGGAGAGGAGATGTAAAGAAATTTATGTCAAGCTGAAAGACAAGTATACAACGTGCCTTAGAAAGTATCAGGAGCTTCGATGTCGGCTTCGCGAAGGAGGCAATGTACGGGTCCTTAGGGAGGACTTAAAGAAGAGGGACGAGGAGCTGATTCAGGCTATGGAGCAATGTAGCATCTTTGAAGGGACGTTAAGGAGAAAAGAAGAGGAGCTCAAGTTAGGGGCGTAGAGGTCCAATGCAGCAATCTCCAATCCCAAGTGATCCAGTTGCAAGGTGAAATTGAAGAGAGCCAGTTCATGGAAAAGGCTCTTAGTGGAGAAGTCGCCTAGAAGCAGGAAAAGCTCGACAAGTTGGAGTTCGCTCGGTCAGAGGCTTGGAGGAGGGTGGAGTTCCTTTAGTTTGCGAACCAAACCTTCATTCTGAGCGAGAAAATGACCTGTCAACAGTGAGGGCTAAGTAGGAACGACTTGATGAGAGGATTGGGGAGTTGGAAAAAGAAATTTCCGATCTTTTTGATCGAGTTGCTGCTCTAGAGGCCGAGACGGCCCAACTTCTTGCACGACCTTCTTTGTTTACTGCTTCTGGCTTCCCCAACATCCCTGTGAACTTTATGAACAATGGATTCATGCTGAGGCCCAACTGGATGTGCTTCATGAGTTACATATGACGGGCTCCATTTTTGGGATGGCCCTTACGGATGCTCGGGTCAAGGCTCACGAGGCTCGAATTGCTTGTGGCTATGACCCTGCTATGCCTCGCCCTAGCGAAGAAGATGAGAATGAAGAGGATGTTATGGATCATCTTAAGGATGATGGTACGATTCTATTTACCCCCAGGGCAAGGATGGAGAGGGTGATGATGGTCGGGGCGATGATGGTGGTGACGATTAGGAAGGCGACATTATTGGGGGTCGGATAAGTGAGGACGTCGTGGGTCATGATGGCGACGGCCAGTAGTAGTTTGTTTTTATCATTTTTTGTACTTTTGATGGCATCTCCAAGAGACTTTATAAAAAACCTTTGTCTATAAATATCATATTTGAATTCTGCTTTCGTTTGTGCCTTTCTTATTTGTCGTGATTTGTTTATGTACTTGCGTGTTTTTCTCCTTCATATTTTTGTTGTCATCCTCTAATTGATCGTAGTCCTTGGGTTGAATAGCCATATGCTGAATCATCCTTTTGTCTATATAGATCATGTCTCCTTAGTTGAGGATCGATCGGTTAAGTTTGAAGTTGGTCAGATTTAGCCTCTCATTTGGTTAAATTTAGCCTTCCATCAAGACGTGGCTAAGGGACGGTAGATGTTGTTCGAACTTGGTCAAATATGTGACTTTTTACAAATCGTGGCCAAGGGCTGATAGGTGTTTTTAGATCTTAGTCAAAGTTAACCTTTCATTAAGTCAGGACCGAGGGCCGAGTGTTATTCGAATTTGGTCGAATTTTAACCTCTTGTTTAATCGCGTTTGAGGGTCGGTGGCTATTGTTCGAACTTGATCGAACTTAACCTTTTATTAACTCGCGACCGAGGGCTGATAGGTGTTGTTCGAACTTCGTTGAACTTAACCTTTTGTTACATCGCGACCGAGGACTGATAGGTGTTGTTCGGACTTGGTCGAACTTAACCTTTTATTAACTCGTGGCCGAGAGCCGATAGGTATTGTTCGAACTTGGTCGAACTTTACCTTTTGTTTAATCGCGGACAAGGGCCGCTAGGTGTTTTTCGACCTTAACCTTTTATTAACTCGCGGTCGAGGGCTGATAGGTGTTGTTCGAACTTGGTCGAACTTAACCTTTTGTTAAATCGCGACCGAGGGCCGATAGGTGTTGTTCGAACTTGGTCGAACTTAACCCTTTATTAACTTACGACCGAGGGCCAATAGATGTTGCCGATAGGTATTGTTTGAACTTGGTCAAACTTAACCTTTTATTAAGATAATTTTGATAAACGTAAGTTTCTATTACTTTGACGTTGTTGCTCGGATTACATAATTGGAGAAAGTTACAAACTTTGGGCAGCGACTGGTGCCCGAGTCCCTGCCTATCTAGTCCCTTCATTGTCCAACTTGGAGAGTATTGAGGAGTTAGGAAATGAAAGAGAAACCAGTCCCTTCTTTGTATGTTTCGACTCAAAGTGTCCCTTTTGTCGCCTCGTTAAAAACCTTCTTGAGAAAACCCTAATGGGACAAAACTCAAGTGAGGGAAAAAGAGTACAACTTGGGGATGCTTCTTCCTTTAAAAGTTGAAGTATTTGAGGTGGTTGATGTTCCAATTGTTGGGTAATTGTTATCCTTCTATTGTCTCTAGTTGGAACGAACCCTTGTTTTCTTTGGCTGTAATTTTGTATGGGTCGTCCCAGTCTGTTCCCAGTTTGCCTTCTTGTGGATCTCTGTTTTCTTGGGTTTTGGCTTTGAGTACGTAATCCCTGACTTTGAGCGCCCGGACCTTCGCCTTCTTGTTGTAGTAACGTTTCGCTTGCTGCTTTTGGGTGACCATTCTTATGTACACCAAATTTCTTCATTTGTCGATCTCATTGAGCTCTTGCCTTCTACTCCTGTCATTGCTAGTGTTGCTTTCGTAAGAGTACCTTAGGCTAGGTTCTTTGACTTCGACTGGTATGAATTCTTCAGTTCTATAGACCAAAAGGTAGGGTGTCTCTACTGTGCTTGTCTTCGGGGTGGTTATATATGCCCACAATACTTCTGAGAGTATTTTCGGCCACAGTCCCTTGGTGTCTTCGAGGTTATTCTTCATGATGCTTAATATGGACTTGTTGGAGGATTCTGCTTGCCTGTTACCAGCTGGGTGATACGGGGTTGAAGGTATCCTTTTAATATGCCATATATCAAAGAATTCAGTGTTTTTTTCCCCGTAAACTGGGGTCCGTTATCGCAGCTGACCTCTTTGGGTAGGCCGAATCGGCAGATGATGTTTTTCCATATAAAGGTGATCACCCCTTCTTTGCTTATTTGGATGCTCCTGCTTCCATCCATTTAGATAAATAGTCAGTAAAAACTAAAGAAATCGTACATTACCTCGCCCCATTTAGTTTGTGAAGACGCCTCAGAGTTTGTGAAGAAATGCGAACAATGTCCATTCCCCGCTTGATGAACGGCTATAGAGAGGTGACTGAGTGAAGACAATCACCTGCTTGGTGAATTACTGGGTGTATTTATGACATTGTTCGCATTTCTTCACAAACTCTGAGGCGTCTTTTTCATGGTGGGCCAATAGTATTCTACCCATATGAGACACCTAAAGTGTGCTCAATCATCAGAATGAGCGTCGCAATGGCCTTCATAGACTTCTTCGAGGACGCTCTAGGTTTGGATTGGGCTCAGACATTTCACCAAACGACCGCAGTATGTTCTCTTGTATAGGTCGCTATGGAGGAGGTTTTATCTGGCTGGCTGCATTCTTAGTTTTTGGCTTCTTTTTTATTGTTTAGGAGTGTGTCGTCGTGCAAGTAGGCAATAATATGATTGCACCAATCCTAAGTTAAACGTACACATCTTACCTCAATTTGTTCTAGAGATGAGTTGAGGAGGTGGACTACCCTTTTATCCCCGGTCGTGATGCTTTTGGTGGTTTCGGCCAATTTGGCGAGGCCGTCTGCTTCGACATTCTGAGCACGTGGGATCTGGTCGAGCTGGCATCTTAAACTTGGGAAGCAGCTTACATATCTGAGTTTGATATTTTTGAAACCTTTGTTCTTTGATTTGGAAAGTCCCTATGACTTGGTTGACTACAATCTGTGAATCACAATGGAGCACTAACCGATTCGCCACATACTTTACTGCTAGCCTTAATCCTGAAATTATGACCCCATACTCGGCCTCGTTGTTAGTCATATCTGGGTGTCTTATGGACTGGCGAATTACTTCGCCGGTAGGGACCTCGAGTACGAGTCCTAGTCCGTATCTGGAAGCGTTGGATGTGTTGTCGGTGTATAGGACCTAGAGGTCTTGTGTTTGGAGAGAAGCTTGGATCACTTCCTTTTCGACCTCAGACATTATCTTTGCGATGAAGTCTAGGACGAAGTCGGTGAGCACTTGCAACTTTATCGATGTTCATGGCTGATACGTGATATCGTGCTTGCTTAACTCGATGGCCCTTTTGGACAGCCTCCCCAATAATTCGGGTTTATGTAGAATGCTTCTCAAAGGAAATCTGGTAACGACCGAGATAGGGCGGCACTGAGAATAGGGTCTTAGCTTTCGTGAAGCTATGACTAGTGCCAGGGCCATTTTCTCGAGGTTTGGGTACCTCGTTTCAGCGTCAATGAGTTTTTTGCTAATGTAATAAATGGGAGATTGTGTACCTTTACTTTCTCAGATCAGGACTGCACTTACTTCCACTTTGGAGATGCGAGGTAGACGGGGAGATGTTCCCCCGATTCGGGCTTCGAGAGCAGAGGTGGTGATGACAGATACACCTTTTTCTCTCCCAGAGCTTGTATGCACACGGGTGTCCACTCAAGGCCGTTATCCTTTTTAAGTACGCCGAAGAACTTGTGACATCTGTCAGAAGACCACGAGATAAATCTTGATAGGTCGGCGATTCGACCAGTCAACCTTTGGACTTGATTCTTAGTAGTTAGTTGCTTTGGTATCCCTTCGATGGCTTTATTTGGTCTGGGTTGACTTCGATCCCCCATTGTGACACTAAGAACCCAAAAACTTCCCCGAGGCTACGCCAAACGCGCACTTCTCTAGGTTTAGTTTCACTCAGTACCATCTCAATATGTCGAAATCTTCCTTCAAATGGTCGATATGGTCCTCCACCCTTACGGATTGGACCAACATGTCCTCGATATATTCCTCCATGTCCTTGTTGAGATGATCTTTGAACATTTTTGTGACCAATATTTGATGGGTAGCTCCTACATTCTTCTCCCCGAATGGCATGACCATATACAATATGTTCCTCGGTGGGTGATGAACGTGGTTTTCTCCTGGTCCTCTTCTTTTATAAACATCTGGTTATAGCCCGAGTATGCGTCTAGAAAACTCAGCAGCTCGTGCCCGGCTGCCGCATCGATGAGTTGGTTGATATGTGGTAATAGGAATGAATCCTTCAGGCATGCTTTGTTTAAGTTTGTGAAGTCTACACATATCCTCCACTTCCCTTTTTCCTTTTTGACCATCACTACATTGGCGATCCACTTGGGGTATTTCGACTCCCTGATGGAGCCATTTTCTAGTAGCTTCTCCACCTCCCCGTCGATGGCATCGTTGATAGCGGGGTTGAATTTTTGCATGACCTGCCTTATTGGGGGTAGAATGGATCGACATTTAATTGTTGTGTGGCGATCTCCTTGGGGATGCGTGGCATATCTGCATGGGTGAAGGCAAACAAATCTGCATTAATTATTAGGAATTGACTAAATTTACCTGGTTCTCGGAGTTTGCAGCCGATGTAGGCCTTTTTAATGGAATTGCTGAGGTCTGATTGAACGAGGTCGAGATCCTTTATAGTTGAGTCCGCGGCTTCAACAATTTTCGGGGTTCACGATGATGTCCCTAGACTTTTCTTGCGCCGACCTCTACCCTGTTGATTGCAATACCTCTTTTCCCTTCTCTTTCTTCTATTGGGTTGTCGTGATGTCTAAGGCGATGTGGTAGCATTCCCTGGACGTGCGTTGTTCTCCCTTTATGATGAATATCCCCTAAGGCATTGGAAATTTGATTACTTGGTATAAGCTGGAGGGGACGACTCTCATGGGATGTATCTATGATCATCCTACTATTAGCATTATATGCGGTGGCTTGGTCCATGATGTGAAACATTTTTTCCAGAGTTAATGCGTCGGCCAAGATGGGGAGTGTAATTTCACTCGATGTCCGTCCAATTGCATTATTAAAAACGGTTAGTGTGATGCAACATAACACTATTTTGTCCTCGAGTCTCATCTGGGTGAGGACTCGAGGATGGATAATGTACGCTCCACTCCCATCGTCTACCATTATACATTTGACATCAGTATCTAAAATTTGTAAAGTAATGACGAGAGCATCGTTGTGAGTTAAATTCAAACCGTCGGCATCTGACTCATCGAAGATGATACTTTCTTCGAGTATGTCATACTGTTCGTGCGTAATAGTTCTTTTGATATTATGAGTGGCAGTGAATTTAACGCCGTTGATAGAGGAATCATATCTGCCGCCGATGATCATGTTGATGGTGCGAGCCAGCAATGGTGGCTTCGGCGGGCCTTGACGTTCACGGCCTCCAATGAAGTTGTTTCTCCTCCCGCTCAGTAGCTCTTTGAGGTATCCTTGCTGCAGCATGTTCACAACCTCTTGCCTGAGGGCGATGTAGTCTTGTGTCTGGGTTCCTGGTGGAATTCACAGAGGGCATCATATTTCCTGGTGCTCGGTTTGGACCTAATCTTTTATGGCCACTTTACCTTCGTTATGAGTCTCTCCAGGGCGTAGACTATTTATGTAGGTGACACACTAAAATTATGAGCAGACAATAAGGGGCATACCTCTCTCATTTCAGTGAGTCCCCGTCCTTGGCCTAGATAGGCCTTCATCATAATGGAAAGAAGGCGGGTCACGGTCCCTGACGTATGGCTGATGTCATTCCCTATTTGTTTATGAGACCAGGTGATCCCTCTTTATGTTATCTCTTCGTTCTTTCCTAGGCTCGACTTGTACCAAAACGAGCCGTCGAATTGGTTCGTTGAGGTCATCATCATCTGCTCGGACTTCGGCATAGTAAGTATTGTGGATTTCATCCCAAGTGGTTGGAGGATACTTCATCAACCGGCTCAGCAATTTTCTAATCACTCTTGAACCGTCTCTACTCAACCCGTTCTGAAAGGTTGCGAATGCCATCCCTTCGGACATGTTTGGTAGGGCCATCCTTACCTTGTTGAATCGGGGGAGTAAATCCCTTAGTCCCTCTCCCAAGGACTACTTGATGGCGAAGATGTCATTTACTCTTATTTCTATTTTCTTGGAACCGACATGCGCCGTTACGAACTTATCGGCCATTTCTTCAAAGGTCTCTATGGAATGGGCTAGTAGCTGTGAATAACATGTTAATACTCCTCCCGTGAAGGTTTCACCAAATTTCTTCAGCAAAATAGAGGACACTTGTTCCTTGGTGAGGTTGTTGCCCTTCACGATGATTACGTATTGGGGTCACTTGTGCTGTCATATATCCTGAAATATGGCGGCATTTTGAAGGTCTTTGGCATGGCATATGGGGTTGCTTCCTCTCTATACAGATGTTCTATGAATCTACCGGCGTCCCTCTTTGGCAGTAGGTTAGGGGCGCCTGATGTCTTGTCAACTCATTCATAGTGTTCTTTCATTTGATCTCTGAGCGTTTTGTTTCATTCTCCTCAATTTCTTCCATCCTCTTTAGCACGGTGGCAAGGACGTTGTCACCTACATTGTTGTAATATTGTGAGTTATAATTGGTGTTGGTTGATCGTCCTGCTCATCTGCTTGTTGCACCGTGTAGGATCTTGAAGTCTCTATGATCGTGCATGGAGCATGTTTGTTGATCACGCTTACTAACGTATCGGTCAGCCATGCTTCAAGGAGATTTTTCATGGTCGGTGGTGTACCCTCTCCTATTGACGTGTAGGCCCCTTTTCTATTTGGTTTTGTTATGCTGCAATGGGGAGAGGCGACTTCTCGCACCTGGGGGTGGCAGTGGGTGTCACGTCATCGCCTATCATTTCATAACTCTTGTTGATAGCGTTCATGATATTGCCAGGGAATTCACATGTCACTTTAGTCCTAACTCCTTGATTACCTGCCATGTAGGTTTTCGTACGTGCAAGAAAGAGAAAGATCTTGTGGTTTGTTAGATTAGTGACTCACGTGAGTTGTAGATCTAAAGGAAACTAAAAAATTAGCTAAGAAATCCCCACAGAAGGTGCCACACTGTTTGACCCAAAATTTAGATCCGGGTTCAACCAATTAGACTTAAGTGAGATAGAGTCAATTTTAGCTAATATTAATATCCGAAAGACAAACTTATCAATTTTGTGGCAGAGAGTATATATGGTTAACCGAATGGAAATAGATGTGAGCAACTCTAACAATATTCAATAATCCAAAGGTGTGGAAGATAACATTAAATAGTAATAAACACCAATGAATGGCATTTAAGTAAATAAGAACGTGTGAGTCACACGAAAAGGGGTGAGATCTGTGGATATTCTTTCTGACAATGATAAATGATTGATGAGTCTTTGAACAGTCAGGTTGTTCTTGGATCAAGTGGAAAAGTTAGACAAGAATCTTAGTAAAAAGGTTATTTTTGTATGCTTGCAATATGGACATATTCTCTCTATAAAGTCAATGTGTTTTCTTACAAGTGAATATCTTATGTCCCCTATCATTATGTCTCTTTCTATTTATTGGGAACATATTCCTAAGGAACCCTAATAGTACCGGTACAGAGTATATCAACTAGAATATTCCCTTTTTGTGTCTTGTCCTAAAACAAGCCGTTATAACTCTGTCTAAGATGATAAACCTCGAACTTGATCTATGATGACTTCTCGACCTTAACTTTGTTGACTTTTCGGCTGCACCCTTCATCGCTTCAGGGACCACTCCGACCTTGGGCAGGTCTTTGTTGAAGTCGTACTGATGAAACGTGGCAGTCTAGGAGTGCCTCCTTAATGTTAACATGGTTTGATTATATCAGAAATAATTTTTGACCCATACAAAATGCATCCTAATTGTATATCAATGTTACACTTCTAAAAGATACCGTTATACTTGTTAAAGATTGCACCTATGCACATTAACTGAGATCATCATCTAACACACATGTTTTACCAAGAAAAATAATCAATTAGAACAATTTAATACATCATATTGACAAACATTGTGATACACAATATGATTCTATAGTGTGTTATACAAGCAAGGTATTCTGACTATTTATAAATTTTTTATATACACTTTGATATATACATTATTATTCGTTATATACTATTATACATAAATTATTACTGTGATATTCACTTGGATATACTGATAAAGCATAGTTTTGGCTACCGGGTGTCAAATACAAAAGAATTGGATCTTTGGTACCAATTGTTGGAAAAAATTATCGTGCAATGCCAATTTTCCATCTCTATATTGTTGGTGACAATATACAAGCCCAAGGCTGAAATACCATGTCAAAACAGAAAAAAGATTAAGAATATAAAATATTTACACACAAATTTATAAAATTTTACTAGTTATGTGCATATATATATATATATATATAAATTCTACTTGTGGTATAACTCTATTTACATAAGGGAATCACACGATTAGCTAATTAACCGTTCCTGATTTGATTTGTTCCGAGATTTATGCCATGATCTTTGACCAATCACGGATATCTCGCCTTTGTGTTATTGTGTTATCTCCGATTATTCTCGATGTCTGTCTCGTTTGGATCTGATTGCTACTGACCTCGATCATGGCAGGTACCTCGATTCTGCACTTGGTATCTTACCTTCATGTCTTGGTCTGTTCCATTATGAAGTTTTCCTCGATTCCATCACCCTCATGACGTAAGCGGAAAAAATGACCGTTATGTCTCGTCGATACAGTTACCCAAATCATCAATGTGCGTCAGTTGGTGGTTGGCCACTGGGCTGTTGAAACGTTGCCGTGAATCTCATAAATAGGCCTTCTCTTCATTGATTCAAGTTTTACTTTCACTTTCTTCTAATCTCCAAGGTTTTTACCTCTTCTAAGTTCTTTCCTTCTATATACCTTCAAGATTCATTGTTAATCTTTTCTCTAACTTCAAGTTTAAATGAAAATGGAAAAAACATCCAAAACAGTCCCCCAAAAGGAAAAAAGCTTCTCCCTCACAGCCGGCTGGTGACAAAACGCTGGTGGATCTGTGCCCTGAAGAGTGCGTTCCCGGTGGATGTGCCCTTAATTCTAACTTTAAGATCGAGAATGCTTTCTTGGTCCCTGGTCGGTGCGAGAATATGTCGAGGTACATTTGCTCGATAACTGAGAAGTACCTCGAGCAGGTGAAGATAGACTGAAACCAAGGTGTTGTTCTCGAGCATCGATGATGACAAAGATCGAGGTTGGATGGGTATGTTCGTTCGAATGAAGAATTTCGACATCATCCTGGCAGAGAAGATGGCGTTTCCTGAGAAATGAAGCACGGAGTGTAAGTATTATTTTACTGTTAATTTCCATGCATTATTTTGTTCTTCTGCCTTTTCTTATTAATGCCTTCTTTCACAATGTAGCGATTGCTTGGATGACTCATACGATCCCCGATCTTGAGAGCTGGGTTCAGAAACTGGCCTCGACCTCTTTGTATGCCGAGCGTTGTTGGCGCGATCTAGAAAAAGGTCGATGGGAGGCCAAGAATCATGGTAAGCCTGCTTCTTACATATCTGATGAATTGATCACAATATCCTTCTATACTCATTTAATTTTCTTGTGTGTAGGCCTAAGTAAAGATGCGGTCATGAGGCCTCCATTTGGCGAGGAGGAGGCTTCGGCCCCGGTTCGAAATCGGTGAAAGATAACAAGAGAAAGAGGGCCTCGACCTTTGAGGACCCAAATCCCAAGAAGAAGCAGAGTTCGATTAGAAATTTGAAGGTATATATTGTCCCTGCCCATATGCTTCAGCGGCTAAGGGAGGAAGAAGAAGCATATGAAGATGATGGCTCGGTGCTGGTGGCTCGAGTGAAGAAAACCATCGAGCCCCCCAAGGCCGTTGAATTGGTGGTGGTTGGTGAGGCCCCGCCCCGTGCTGAGGAGGCCTTGGACAAGGATTCAGGCAAAGTCCTCAAATCGCCTGAGATCGATGCCACCTCCCGTCAAACGGTGAGCATGTACGAGGGGGCCGGTCCTGAAACCCCTTGAGTTGAAAAGAACACCCCAAGTGACTCGCTTGGGGCAGTGATAGTAGGTGACTCACCAACTCTTCATGCCTTTTCTGAAGAGGCGATCCAGGATGCTCAAGATTTGAGGACCCCCGAGGTAGGCGAAGTCCCCGTAGGGGAGGATCCCTTCCGAGATTGCTTTGTCGGGGTCGAAGATGATTCTAACCTGAATGACACATCCAGCCTCTTCGAAGAGGCTCAACGAATTCTGAACCAGGTAAGTCTTAATCCCTTTGTTGATGTTGTATTCACCCATCTTCTGTCTAACTCCCTTTCTTTCCCATAAATGCCTTTTCTAAGTCCCGTGCTGAACTAAGCCAATGTGAGGCCGACCTCCAAAGGCTTTCAGATGAGAAGAATGCCGTCAAGCTTCTCTGGGAGCAAGAAAATGAGGAGATCAAGGACCTCTGAGCTGAATTGGCTAAAGCTCACAAGGAGCAGACCGAGCAGGTAATGATACTCTTAAAAGCTCATGGGCTTGATTCGGTAACGGAAGCTAATATTTTAATATCACAGCTACAGCAAAAGATCGAGAGGATCTAGCAGTTCCGTGAGGAGGCCAATCAGGTGAAGGCGGAGTCTTACAGGTGGAAAGAAGGCATCGACTGCCTTGCTGCAGAAAAAGAACATGTTATAGCCCAATTGTCATCGATTGAAAGCCAACTTCAAGGCATGAAGGAGAAAGCTCAGCTCAGGCAGGAAGATAGAGGAGCTCGAGGCTCGGTTAGATTCCGAACTCGCAAAGACCAAACCTGGGGCCGAGAAAGCAAAGACCAAGGCTGAGGCATCCGTGGCCATCTATCGAGCCGATGTTGAAGCCGCTCAAGTGCAAGCGAGAGAGGCAGTTGAGACTGCTCAAATTCGTGCATATTGGATTGCCGAACTCGCCAAATTCCAGTCTCGAAGGGAAACCCTCGAGGAGATCCATGCTCGAGGTTTCGATTTTGCTGAAGAGATATCAAAGGCAAAAGAGCATGAAGCCTAAGCTAGAGCACTGACCACTTCTAATGATGAACACAATTATGATGATGATGGCAGCAAGAGTGGATCCGAGAATAGGGAGGACCCCGATGAAGAAGTTGCTCCCGAGAATAGTTAGGAGCTTTTGTATTTTTTCTTTTTATTTTTTCTCTTGTGTAGGACCCCAACTGGTCTTTTGTAAATACCTTCACATATATAAAATATTTCCTTTTTGATCTTCGTCTCGACTTTTGACTTGTTAAAATTCTGATTTGCTTTATGCCTTATGAAAATTTTGATATACTTCATGCCTTACGATAATTTTGACTCACTTATGCCTTGTAAAAATTTTGTTTGTGAATTCGAAACTTAGGCAACTCGACCGAAGTCAGACTATCGAACTCAAAGTAGGAAAACCCTTAGGTTTTAGTTGAGTGAGTATGAATTCTCGAACTCAAAAAATGTAACGGCCCTTAGGCTCTTGAATTGGCCCATATGGCCTCAAAAGAGTGGTTTTTCCCTTTTCGGCTTAGAAAGTTTAATCATATAAATATTTGTCATGCCTTAGCACGAAGTAAATCTGTATCCGTTGGGTTTTTTCGGGGTTTAGTGTTATCGAAATCCTTTGCTTTTTGTGCCTTATCATAATTTTGTTTAGCACTAAATTGTTTGAAGGTTCGAACAGTTCGATACCCCTTAGGGTTTTTTGAGGGTTGACGTTGTCGAAACCCTTTGGTTATTTTGCCGAGGGTAGCCTTTTTAACACTTTTATAAAATTATTCAAAGGACTATTTTTATTACAAAATTCGGACGTCTCTGAACCGTGTTAGTTTGGTCGTAGCCTTAGGATTTGCCTCTTGGGATTATTTTCCCGATTATACTTCGAACTTGTTCAAAGCGTCAGCCCTCGAGTGGGGTGGCTTTGGCCTATAAAATTGAGGATTCCCTTCTTAAGGTCTTACAGTCTCGAAGTTTAATAATTTGAACATGTCGATTTTTGGATGGCAGTCCCCGAGTACAGGGTTAATCATTTGAGCTTTAGTTATGATCGAGCCTTGAGCCAATTTCCACAATAGATCATAAGTATGAAATTTTAAAGTAGAAATTTCTCTGAGGCATGGAACATCTGGTAAGAAAAAATACTTTTTTCAATAGATTACACATGCGTACATGTTTTGCCAATAGGGCTAGAGTAATCTACATGGACACGGTTCATTCGACCGTTTGTCCCTTTACAAAATTTATCTATCAAAACCTTGTTGACACGAAGTATTTTCCTTGAAAACATAACATCCGAGGGTGATACCCCCAGTATTCGAGGTTAATTGTACAGAAGCCTCGGATACTGTTGAATTTCTCTAAGTTAGCACGAACAATGGTTGCCTCGTTAAAAACTTTGCCGGAAAAACCCATTTGGCACAAAAACCGGCTGAGGGAAAAAGAGTGCAACGCGTGCTTTCAGACCTAAGGACCTCATGCTTGGAGAAAACTGTGATGCCTTTGATCGAACACTTGCAACAAGTTAGTATAAAATATAAATGAAAAAGGAGAAGGTCATACCTTAACAATAATATTATTTGAGGAGTGATATTTTCCAATTATTTGGAAATTGTTCGTCGTTCATCGTGCCAAGTTTGTAGGATCCCTTTCCGATGATATCAAGGACCTGATACGATCCTTCCCAATTTGAGCCGAGTTTTCCTTCGTTTGGGTCTCGAGTATTAAGGGTGAATTTTCTACGAACTAAGTCCCTGATTCTAAAGTGGCGAAGATTGGATCTTCGGTTGTAGTACCTCTCCATGCGCTTCTTTTGGGTGGCCATTCAGACGAGGGTGGCTTCCCGCTTTTTATCTAGTAATTCTAGGCTTGTATTCATAGCCTCGTGATTTGACTCTTTCGTTGTGTGTTGAAACCTGGGGCTAGGTTCCCCGACCTTGACCAGGATCAGAGCTTTGGCATCATATACTAAGGAGAACAATATTGCCCCCGTATTGGATTTTGATGTTGTTCGATACACCCAAAGGACTTCGGGCAAGATTTCTCTCCACTTCCCCTTAGCGTCATTCAATCTTTTTTTTAGATTCTGAATGATAGTCTTGTTTATTGATTCAGCATGTCTGTTCCCACTAGGATGATACTGAGTTGACAAAACACTTTGTTTTTGTGATCTTCGAGAAACTTTGTTATTTTACTACCGATGAATTATTTTCCATTGTCACATATGATTTTGGCAGGTATCTCGAATCGGCATATGATGTGATCCCAGATGAAGTCTATAACTTCTTTTTGTCTGAATTTCTCGGAAGTCTGTGCTTCAACCCACTTAAAGAAAAGTCAGTCATAAATAAAATGAATTTAGTTTTACCTGGGGCCGATGGTAGAGGGCCGGCGATATCCATTCCCCATTCATGAACGACCACGGGGATAGAACTGAATGAAGTTGCTCTTCGGGCTGGTGGATCATCGGTGCATATCTTCGGCACTTGTCGCATTTTTGAAAGAATTCCTTAGTATCTTTTTCCATATTGTCCCAATAGTATCCTGCTCTGATGACTCTGTGAACCAATGATTCGACATCGGAATAGTTTCCGCAAATACCCTCATGAATTTTTTGTAGGACGTAGTCGGTGTCTCTCGGACCCAAACATATTGCCAACTGTCCATCGAACATACTTCTGTTTAATGTTCCAACTTCGGAAAATGTGAATCGTGCAGCTTTTGTTCGTTGATTCCTCGATTCCTTAGGGTCCGATGGGAGTTTACCTTTTTTAGGTACTTGATATATTTATCCTCCAATCCCAGGTTAGGCTCGTGGAGTTAATTTTGGCGTGGCCTTCTTCGATTACTGACTTTGAAAGTTATATGACAGTCTCCGGGCTAATTTTGTCGTCCTCGACCGATGACCCCAAATTTACAAGGGCATCAACCTCACTGTTTTGTTCTCGAGAAACATATCGTAGGGTCCATTCTTTAAACCGATGTAATGTTACTTGTAGCTTGTCCAAGTACCTATGCATTCGATCTTCTCGAACCTCGAAGGTTCTGTTGACTTGGTTTACCACAAGTTTGGAGTCACATTTGGCCTCGATAACCTCTGCTCCCAAGCTTTTAGCCAGCTCGAGACCTGCAATCATGGCCTCATACTTGGCCTCATTGTTAGTCAACTTAGAAGTTTTTATAGATTTTCAAATTGTATTGCTTATGGGAGGCTTCAAAATGATACCTAGCCCGGACCCCTTCACGTCTGAACCATCTGTGAAAAGGGTCCACACCTCTGAAGATGTACTCATTTTTAGCAACAGTTATTTTTCGACCTCAGGTACGAGGACTGACGTGAAGTCGGCCACGAAGTCTGCTAAGATTTGAGACTTGATGGCCATTCGGGGCTGATACTCGATATCATACCCACTAATTTCGATGACCCATTAGACCAATCGGTCCGAGAGTTCGGGCTTATGCAAAACATTACGAAGGGGATAAGTGGTCACCCCACAAATTGGATGAAACTGAAAATATGGTTTAAATTTCCTAGAGGTGATTATTAGACAAGCACTAGTTTTTCTAAGTGTGGGTACAGGGTCTCGGCCTCGCCTAAAGTTCAACTAACATAGTAAACAGGAAATTGCGTGCCTTGCTCTTCTCAAACTAGGACCCCACTTACCGCGACTTCCGAGACTGCTAAATATAAGTAGAGTTGCTCGTCCGCTTTCAGTGCATGAAGCAATGATGGGCTCGAGAGATACTGCTTTAACTCTTCTAACGCCTGTTGGCATTCCGGGGTCCAAGAAAAAATGTTCTTCTTTTTGAGCAGTGAGAAGAACCTGTGACTTTGATCTGAAGACCTCGAGATAAACCGGCCTAAGGCGGCTATCGGCCATGTTAATATTTCTACGACCTTAACGATGTCCACGACCTTGATGTCTTCGATTGTCTTGATTTTATCGGGGTTGATATCGATCCCCCGATTCGACACCATAAAATAGAGGAACTTTCCTGAACCGACCCCGAATGCACATTTCTCAGTATTGAGCTTCATGTTGTATTTTCTCAATATATTGAAGGTTTCCTGCAAATGTGTTAAATGGACCTCTGCACACAGGGAGTTAACTAGCATATCGTCAATATAGACCTCCATTTATTTACCTATTTGTTCTTCAAACATTCGGTTCACTGGGCGTTGGTAGGTAGCACCAACATTTTGTAGCCCAAACGACATTACATTATAACAATAGGTGTCATACTTAGTGATGAATTGAGTCTTTTCCTGATCCTCCGGGTTCATTTGAATTTGATAGTACCCGGAGTAGGCATAGAGAAAACTAAGGATCTCGTGGTCGGCCGTGGCATCGATATTCGGTAGAGGAAAAGAATCTTTGGGACATGCTTTGTTTAAACCTTTATAATCTATGCACATCCTAAGTTTGTTCCCCTTTTTAGGGACTACAACTACGTTTGCTAACCATACATGATATTTTACTTCTCGAACGGATCCTATTTTGAGAAGTTTGGTTACCCCGTCCTTGATGAATGCCTATTTTAACTCGGAATGGGGCCTTCTCTTTTGTTTTGCTGGTCTGAACTTCGGGTCCAGGCTCAATCGACGTGTTGTGATCTCTGGTGGGATCCCTGCCATATCTAAGTGGGAACAAGCAAAACAATCCATATTATCGATAAGAAATTTAATGAGTTTTTTCCAGAGTCCGGGAGTTAACCCCGTACCCAGGTATACCTTTCAATCGAGTAGGTATTCCATCAATATGACCTGTTCCAGATCTTCGACTGTTGATTTGGTGGAGTCGAAATCCTCGGGGATAATGAAGGATCGAGGGATCCAGTAATCGTCGTCCTCATCCATTCTTTGCTTTTCCGATTGAGTCGAGGTTGGTGGTTGTGGTTGCTATTTAGCCTCCTATTTTCCTTTGACCTCTGATCCCTTTGCTAACAAAAGTGCCAACGTCGGTATTACCTCATCGACCGCGAACATTTCTTTTGCAGCATGTTGTTCCGCATATATTGTTTCCACTTCATCCGGCGCTGGGAATTTCAACATTTGGTGAAGTATGAAGGGACTACCCTCATATCGTGAATCCAGGGCCTTCCGAGCAGGGCGTTGTACCTCATATCGCCCTCGATTACATGGAACTTGGTTTCTTGAATAGTTCCAGCTACGTTTACCGATAAAATGATTTCGCCTTTAGTTGTTTCGCTAGCCATGTTGAAACCATTGAGGACCCGAGCTGGGGGTACGATTTGATCTTGTAGGCCGAGCTGCTCTGGGACCCTCGATCGAATAATACTGGCCAGCTCCGTGGATCAATTAATACACGTTTAACCTAAATTTTATTCATAAGGTAGAAATTACCAGAGCATCATTGTGCGGTTGAGAGATCCCTTCTACTTCCTCATCGTTGGATAATACGGTGCCTTATGGCACATAATCTCGGGGACGTTTTTCCCTAGTAATTGATACTTTAGTGCGTTTGAACATAGGTCCTTATGGAATATCGACCCCACCAACGATCATATGAATCACATGCTGTGGTTTTTCCTGTTGGCATCCCCGTCTATGAAATGGTTCTTAGCTCGATCGCTTAAGAACTCTCGATGGTGGCCCTCGTTGAATAGACGGGTTACCTCCTCTCTCAGTTGTCAACTGTCTTCTGTTCTATGGACATGTGTACCATGGTATTTTCATACTTGATCGGGTTTCTTTGGGAAGGATCGATTTGTAGGGGTATGGGCCATCTAGTATCTTTGATTCTCCCAATGGCCGACACAATACCTGATGCGTCGATACTGAATTTGTACTCCAATAATCGTGGTGCCTCTGTGGGATCGGCATGTTTATAAAAACCACTTTATCCTTTTGTTTTACCTTGAAAGGGTCTGATTTCCTCGTCGCAACCTTTATTGCCCCGGCATGTGCCTTTACGAAAGAGTCTGCAAGCATGGCGAAGGAGTCGATGGAATTAGGTGGTATATTTTGATACCAGATCATTGCTCCCTTAAATAGAGTTTCTCCAAATTTCTTCAGTAGAACAAATTCGATCTCATCATCTTCCAAATCATTTCCTTTTATGGCGCATGTATAGGAGGTGGCATGCTCATTGGGATCGGTGGTCCCATTGTACTTAGGGATTTCCGGCATGCAAAATTTCTTCGAAATGGGATTCGGAGCCGCACTTGGGGGAACGACTTCTGCACAAACTTCTTTGAGTCCATACCTTTTAAAATCGGTGGTGCCCCCAGTATTTGGTCAACCCGGGAATTGTATGTCTCTACTTTCTTATCATTTGCCTCGTTCAATTTGTTTCGTTTGATCCTCAAGCATCTTCATTCTGGTGGGGTCAGTCCCCGATTTGTTGGGATTCGATATTTCCGGCATTGGCTCGGTTCTGTGGACGGCTTCTGGTTCGATTCCAGTTGACGTTCAATGCTAGTTTTGTAGTTGTGCTATAGCGGCTTGTTGAGCCTGTAGCATTTCGAATATCAATTGGAGGCTGACTCCACCATCTCCTCCGCCCTGCGTACCTCGACCACCAGATCGACCTTCTTGCATACGCTGTCTTCGGGATCAGCGCCCAAATTTGCATTTAGGGAGATATGTGAACTGACATCGACTGGATTGGCAATTGGTGCTCCATAGATATCAACCTGAGGCACCTCGATCCCTAGGGCAACTATATTTTTGCTTTCCCCATGAAATCCGAGGTCGTTATCACCATGTGTGGGTGCTGTTTGTGAGTTTGACATGTTTTATCCTGAACACAAAAATATTTACAAGAACAAGCATAAAATAGTGTGCATTATCGGAATCAGTATTAAGCAATCATTATTATCCTTAGCCCCACGGTGGGCGCCAAACTGTTTACCCTAAAATTTGGATAACAATTAATCTTATATCGTGGTTTTAAGGATATGTTATTTCACCTAACACCAACTGATAAATAATGATATTAACAACAATAATTTAAAGTAAAGAAAAGCAAACCAATATTCAAACAGAACTCAGTCCTCGAGTTATAGTACCCTCGATCTGGTTAGCGCAAGAACATTTTAGAAAGATAACAAGCTGATGAACAGAAATGTAAGTGAGAGAGAGATATATTGCTTTTTGTATCAGTGAACAATGATCATTACAAATGATCAGAAATCCCCTTTATATAGTAAAGGAATTTTACTTATGGTATAACTCTATTTACATAAGGGAATCACACGATTAGCTAATTAACCGTTCCTGATTTGATTCATTTCGATATTCACGCCATGATCTTTGACCAATCACAGATATCTCGCCTTTCCGTTATTGTGCTATCTCTGATCATTCTAGATGTCTGTATCGTTTGGCTCTGATTGCTACCAGCCTCGATCATGACAGGTACCTCGATTCTGCACTTGGTATCTTACCTTCGTGTCTTGGTCTTTTACATTATGAAGCTGTCCTCCGATGCAAATTACTAGCCCCGATCAATCAGTAAAATCGGGTGGGCCCTATTTTAACCGTATACACTGGGACAATTATTTTATTTACTACTGTAGTAACATTCTGCTGCTCTTGAATAGGTGTATTAACCAAATTCCAAATTCCCAATCATATTGCAAGTTCTTGTAGCTACAACAATATATCAAAAGGTTAACAGTGTCTACAAAGTGAATGACAATGATAAGTGACTTCAGAATATCAGAATGCCCTTTGATTTATTAATATTATTATTTATAGATATTCAAAAAATATTTTTCATTCATCAATGCAACACCAAAAAGTATTTTTCATTAAAAACATTTTTGTTTACCCTTAATATCAAACAACAATTAAATTTATAAGTGGTTTTAAGGATACATGATTTCACTTGGTACAAACTAAGAAATATGAAAGCTGATATTAGAAATCAATTGTAAGATAAAGAAAATCAATATAAAGTGCAGCACCTCGAGCTAGATAACCCTCGAACCAACTGAGTGTATAATTGAAAAGTATGAACTGAATAACAGAGCTAGAATGCTTAGGAGAGAAAATGTAATATAGCTTTGTTGTGTGTGAATATGATGATTACAAAATTATTAGAACCCTCTTTATATAGTGGAGGAATTCTACTTATGGTACAATTCTAAATACAGAAGGAAATTCGATGATTGGCTAATTAACCGGTCTTGACTTGATACGTGCCGAGATTTCTGCTATGATCCTTACTTGATCACGGATATCTCGACTTTCTGTATTCAACTCAGCAGGCTTCCTTCGATCTCGATCGTGACTGGTCTCGGTCTTGATCGGTCACTGATTCATGAGCTTAGCAATCTATCTTCGTGTCATAGTTCGATACAATGTCAGGTCGAACCTTGACCTGCCATCCCGATTTTGATTAACCATACAAAATTAGGCAATCCCGATTTTGATCTTATACTGATAGTCCCCTCATTTTTTGGAGAGTAATGATAAGAAACGAATTGAGACCTCGAGATTTTCCTCGGTTCATCATGACGTAAGTGACCAAAACGTCCCATCGGTACAGTTCTCTAGGAATTTAATGGACATCAATCATCGGTCGACCACTACTAGCTTTGAATCGTCGTTGTGAAACCAATAAATAGACTCCTTCTTCACTCTTTCAAATCTTACTTCCAATCTCCTTCATTCTAATCTCCATAGTTCTTTGCCTTCTTCAAATCTTCCTATCTTCAGGTCTTTGAATTTCTTTGCTTGATCATCCTAAAACATCAAATAGTCCAATATCTATTCTTCTTTGTCCACAAAAAACTAAATGGCCAAAACATCAAAAATCGTTCTGTAGAAAGAAAATGCTTCCTCATCTCGGTCGGCCGGTGAGAAACCAGCGGCGGAGCCGCGCCCTGAAGAGTTCGTTCCTAGGGGGTGTGTCATTAGTTCCCACTTCAAAGTTGAGAAAACCTCATCGGTTCCCGACCGATGCTTGCTGGTATCGATATATATATGCTAGATACCCAAAAGCCTTCTTGACCAGGTAAAGAAAGATTGCAACTGGGTAAATAAGTTGGTGGTGCCGGCACCAGAAGAAACGATCACCACCCTTATGGAGGGTTTCCTAAGTGTTTACAGTTACCCCTTCACGTTGGGTCCCTCAGATCCAATCATTGTGGACTTCTGCAAGAAATATCAAGTGAACCTCGGCCAAATTCACCCCTCTTTCTGGAGGATTGTGATACTGTTCTGAAGCAAAATTGACGGGCTTCCTTTCACCCTCGACCATCTAATAAGACTGTATAGCCCTCGACTTTATCGAGGTGCGCTGATAAAGCTTCAACACCGGGCCACCAAGGTGCCCCTCTCGAGCATAGACAAAGACAAGGAACGGGGCTGGATGGGCCGATTTGTCTGAGTCAAAACTATGTACCTAATCCCAGCTGAGAGCATGCCATTCCCGGAAAAATGGAATATGAAGCGTAAGTATAATTCCATCTTTGATTTCTGCTTATTGTTTTCACTTTTTCATCCTTTCTTAACGGTGTTCCACTTGATGCAGTCGTTGCCTGGATGCTGGGTGAATTTCCTCATCTCAAGAAATGGGTTAGGAGCCTGGTATCAAAGTCAAAACAGTTCGAGCGCGCGTGTCACGATTTGTCGAAATGCCGGTGGGAGGCCAGTAATCACGGTAAGTCTTCTTCCCGCCTTAATAAGTTTGTAATTGCTTAAACATATTTTCGAGCTTACTTAGTTTCTTCTTTTTAGGTCTCGGGAAGAATTCCACGATGATGCCCCCACCCGGTGATGAAGAAACATCACCACCTATCTCGAAGATGGCAAAGGAGAGCAAGAGGAAGAGGGCCTCGACCTTCGAGGGGCAAGAACCCAAAATGAGAGCGGCTCGCAAACCCAAGAAGAATATTATCCCCCTGACTGTGGAGTCAGTCCAACTACTAAGGGAGGAGGAAGAAGAAGAAGAAGAAGAAGAAGAAGAAAGAGAAGATGGTTCAGGGATGGTGGCCCATGCACGAGCTAATACCGAGACTTAAAGGGTCACTGAGCCGGTGGAAGCTGAAATTATTCTACCTCGACCTGATAGAGTCCAGGGCGAAGATTCGGCCGAAGTCCCTGTGCCGGTTAGACCCGAATGTGCCTCACCTTGAGGATAGAGGGACATTGAGGAGGCGGTGGATGTTGTTGTGGAGACTGGGCTCGAGGCTCCTCGAGACAAAGAAAGTACCCCCAAAGATTTACTTGGGGCGGTAGAAATTGGAGACTCCCCCTCGTTTCATTCATTCACCGAGGAAATGATTTAGGAAGCTCGGGTCATGAAGACTTTTCACGGAGAAGGAACCCATGGAGAGGAGGATCCTTTTCGTGGATATTTTGCTGGGGTAGAATATGTCGCCAGTCTTAGCGATTTGGAGGTACCGAGGAAGAGCTCGGGCGAGGTTTCTTCGAGTTTTAAACTGACCAACCAGCTTTCGGACCCTAGTGCTGATCATACGTACAAGTGAACGATTATTATCACGGTCTCAGAAGATGCCCGAGTTCTTGCTTCCCCCGTAGGGGTGGCTAGCTACCTTCAAAGTTTGGTCACGGAGGAAGACCAAGCTCAGATGGACGAGGTGGGAGCACCTTGTCTTTTCAACGAGGCTCAACAGACTCTGGACCGGGCAAGTTCCTACTTTCTTTGTTGATGTCAATTTCCATACTTGTATTTTTCTCACCTTTGTATAATTCTTTCTTTTCTATTTTTGTAGGCCTCGGTGCTTCATCATGAAGCTTTCTTCCGATCTCGAGGGGAAATGAGCCGATATGAGGCCGAAATCGAGGGCTCACTAACGAGAAAGACGCCTTCAAGCTTCTAAGTGAGCAAAGAGAAAAGGAAGCAAAGGGACTTCATGCTGAGCTAGAAATGACTCAGAAAGAACAAACTGATCTATCCAAGCAGGTAAGAAGAATATTAGAAGTTAATGATACTGATTCGGGCGTGGTGGCTAATATTTCGATTCCACAGGTCTAGAAAAATCTCGATATAATCGGGCAACTTCGTGAGGAAGTGGATGCAGTGAAGGAGGAGACTGTGGCGTGGAAGAAAAACATGGATCGACTTGCCTTAGAAAAAGAGGTTGCCCAAGATCAACTATCCTCGACTTAAAACCAACTCCAAAGTATGAAAGAGAAAACCTTGGTGCAGGCCAGAAAATTGAGTTCCAGTCTCGGTTGGGTTTAGCAACTTTTGATCGAGAGAAGCTGGTCACAGAACTTGCAGCGGCCAAATCTGAGGTCGAAGCGGCCAAGGCTGATGCTGATACAATTGTGGAAATCTACTGGACTGACGCTGGAACTGCTCAAGTTCGAGAAAAGGAGGTTGCCGAAGCTACTCAAGCTCGAGCAAACTGGGTTGCCAAGCATGCTAAATTCCAGTCTCGAAGAGATCTATGCTCATGGCTTTGATCTTACAGCCAAGATCGAGAGTGCTAAAGATCTTGAAGTCGAAGCCAAAGTGTTATCCTTCCCCAATGATGATGATTCTGAGAGCATGAGCATGTCTGAAAGTGGAGAAGGCCCCAAGAGTGAAGATGCCACTCCCAAAGAAGACTAGTCCCTCAGAATTTGTATTTTCTCTTTTGTGTTTCTTTTAAGGTCGTTTCGGCTTTTTTGTAGAGAATTTTGATCGGGCTATGCTTCCAGTTATGAAGTTGTATTTTAAGGTCCGAGGTTTAGATAATTTGATTGAAACCGAACCATTATAGCCCTTAGGCTTTATGCTCGAGCGAGTGCTTGCTCGAACTCGAAGTAAGGTAACCCTTATGTTTTTGAGCGAGGATGGTCCCTCAAACTCAAAGTAAAAACAACCCTTAGGCTTTTGTATTTTGTTTTGTATTAGGCCGTTTTGGCCTTTTTTTAAAAATTGTTTATGGCTTTCTCCCCTTTTCGGCTTGGCTAGTTTTTTATCATTTGTATCTACAAAACTTGTAATGCCTTAGCATGAAATAAAGAGTTGTTCGAGAGTTCGAACAATTTTGTACTCATTAGAGTTTTCGAGGCTTGATATTATCGAAGCATTTTATGATTTTGCCAGGGGTAGCCTTTTTAACCGATTATAAAAAAAATTGAAGGCCTATTTTGTTACGAAATTCGGACGTCTCCGAACCGTGTTAATTTGGCCGTAGCCTTTTAGTTATGGATTTTCCCATTGGGCTTACTTTCCCGTTTTACTTCAAGATTGCCCGAAGTGTCAGTCCCTGAGTGGGGTGGCCGTGGCTTATAAAAATCGAGGATTGCCTAACAGGTCTTATGATCTCGAAGTTTTAATAATTTGATCTCGTTTATTTTTCGGACAGCAGTTCCCGAGCATGGGGGTAATTATCTGAACTCTGATTATGATCAGCCCTTAAGCCTATTTGCATGATGGATCAAGAGTATGACATCATAAAGTAGAAAAACTTTTCTAAGGCATGAGATATCGGCAAGGGAAAAAACTTCTCTTTATAAATGATTACATATGCATACATGTTCTGTGCCAGCGCTCGAACAAACTATGCGGACATGGTACGTTTGACCGTTTGGCCCTTACAGATTTTTCCTATCGAGACCCTGCTGCCATGAAGTAATTTCCTCGCAATAAAGTTGTCATTCAAGGGAAATGACCCCCAGTATTCGAGGTTGATTGTAAAGAAGCCTCGGATACTGTTGAATTGTTCTAAGTTAGCACGATCAATGGTTTCTTCATTAAAAACCTCACCGGAAAACTCATTGGGACAAAACCGGTCTAAGGGAAAAAGAGCGAAACACGTGCTTTCAGACCTAAAGACTTCGTGTCGAAGAATACATCATTGTTTCTGGTTGAACACCTGCAAGAATTAGTTTAAAATATAAATGAAAATGGAAGTGGTCGTACGTTAGCAGTAGTATTGTTTTAGGAGCGATACGTTCCAATTTCTCGGTAGTTGTTCGACATTCATCGTGACAAGCTTGTAGGATACTTTTCTGATGATTTCGAGAACCTGGTACGATCCTTCCTAGTTCAGACCCAGTTTTCCTTCACTTCGGATTTTGGGTGTTGAGGGTGACTTTTCTTAACACCAAGTCCGAGATATTAAAATGTCGAATATTAGCTCTTCGATTGTAGTATCTTTCGATCCGCTATTTTTGGGCGGCTAATTGGACGAGAGAGGCTTCGCGAATTTCATCCAACAATTCTAGGCTCGTATTCATGGCCTCATTATTTGATTCTTCTGTTGCATATCAAAACCTGATGCTAGGTTCTGCGACCTCGACTAGAATAAGAGCTTAGACTCGATAGACTAATAAGAACGGTGTTGCTCCGGTACTGGATTTCGATGTTGTGCGATATGCCCATAGAACCTCGGGTAGTATATCTCTCCATTTCCCTTTGGCGTTGGTCAATCTCTTCTTAAGATTTTGGATGATGGTTTTGTTGGTCGATTCGACTTGTCTGTTCCCGCTGGGATGATAAGGTGTCGATAGGATTCTTTTGATCTTGTGATCCTCGAGAAATTTAGTCACTTTGTTGCCGATGAATTGTTTTCCATTATCAGATACGATCTCGGAGGGCATCCCGAATCGGCATATGATGTGGTCCCAAATGAAGTCTATGACTTCTTTTTCTCTGACTTTCTCGAAGGCCCGTGCTTCAACCCACTTACAAAAATAATCATTCATAAATAAAATGAACTGAGATTTACCTGGGGCCAATAGGAGAGGGCCGACGGTATCCATTCCCCATTTCATGAACAGCCATGGGGATAAGACCGAATGGAGCTGCTCTCTGAGCTGGTGAATCATTGGCGCATACCTTTGGCATTTGTAGCATTTTCAAACGAAATCATTTGAATCTTTCTCCCTGTCAATCCAATAATATCTTGCTCTGATTACTTTGTGGACCAACGATTTGGCACCAGAATGATTTCCACAAGTGCCCTCGTGAACTTACCGTAGGACGTATTCGGTGTCTCCCGGCCCCAAACATATTGGCAACAGTCCATCGAACATCCTTCTAAACAGTGTTCCGTCTTCGGACAAAGTGAACTATGCCGCCTTTGTACGTAGAGCTCTCAAATCCATTGAATATGATGGTAGTTTCCCGTTTTTAAAGTACTCTATGTACTTGTTTCTCGAATCCCAGGTCAAACTTGTGGAGTTTACCTCGGCGTGACCTTCTCCGATCACCGATCTCATGAGTTGTATAACAGTCCCCGAGCTGAGCTCGCCATCTTCGATCGATGAACCTAAGTTTGCAAGAGCGTCGGCCTCGCTGTTCTGTTCTCGAGGCACATGTTGCAAGGTCCATTCCTTGAATCGATGTAGAGTTACTTGTAGTTTATCCAAGTACCTCTGCATTCGGTCTTCTCGGACTTCGAAAGTCCTGTTGACTTGGTTTACCACGAGGAGGGAATCACACTTGGCCTCGATGACCTCTGCTCCCAAGCTTTTAACCAACTCGAGACCTGCAATCATGGCCTCATACTCGTCCTCATTGTTAGTTAATTTCGAAGTCTTGATAGATTGTCTAACTACATTACCCGTGGGTGGTTTTAGTTCGATACCCAGCCCGGACCCCTTCGTGCTCGAAGCACCGTCCGTAAAGAGGGTCCCGACTCCCGAATATGTACCTGCTTTTATTAACATTTCTATTTTAACTTCAGGTACGAGGGCTGGCGTGAAGTCGGCCATGAAGTCCGCTCGCTGATTTCTACGGACCACTTGGCCAATCGACCCGAAAGCTCCAGTTTGTGCAAAATATTTTGAAGTGGATAAGTTGTTACAACATATCGGATGACATTGAAATTATGACTTTAATTTCCTACAGGCGCTTATTAAAGCAAGCACTAATTTTTCTAAGTGTGGATATCTGGTTTCGGTCTTTCCTAAGGTCCGACTAACATAATATACAGGGAATTGAGTACCTTGATCTTCTCGAACTAGGACCCCACTTAGCGTTATTTCTGAGACTGCCAAGTACAAGTAAAGTTGCTATTCGGGGTGTGAAGCAGCGGCAGGCTCCATAAACATCGCTTTAGTTCCTCCAAGGCTTGTTGGCATTACGGAGTCCATGCAAAGATACTCTTCTTCTTAAGCAACAAGAAGAATCGGTGGCTCCTATTTGAGGATATCGAAATGAATCGCCCTAGGGCGGCTATGCACCCCGTTAGCCTCTGTACGACCTTTACATTATCTACGACCGCGATATCCTCAATAGATTTGATTTTATCGGTGTTGATCTCGATCCCCCGATTGGACACCATGAAGCCAAGAAACTTGCCCGAGCCAACCCCGAACACACACTTTTCTGGGTTGAGCTCCATATTGTACTTCCTCAGTATATCGAAAGTCTCCTGCAAATGCTTTAAATGGTCCTCTGCTCGCAAGGACTTACCTAACATGTCATCAATATAAACCTCCATTGATTTTGCTATTTGTTCTTCGAACATTTCATTTACTAGGCGTTGATAAGTTGCACCAGAAGTTTTTAGTCTGAGCGGCATTAAATTATAACAGTAGGTGCAATACTTAGCGATAAACGAGGTCTTTTACTGATCCTCCGAGTTCATCTGTATTTGGTTGTACCCAGAGTAGGCATCAAGAAAATTGAGAATCTCATTGCCGGCCGTGGAATCGATCATACGATCGATATTAGGAAAAGGAAAGGAATCCTTAGTGCATGCTTTGTTCAGGTCTTTATAATCTACGCATATTCTAAGTGTATTTCCCTTCTTAGGGACTACCATTACGTTTGCTAACCATTCGGAATTTTTTACTTCCCGAATGGACCCTATTTTGAGAAGTTTGGTTACCTCATTCTTGATGAATGCATGTTTAACCTCGGACTGTGGCCTTCTATTTTGCTTTACCGGACGAAACTTTGGGTCAAAACTTAATCGGTGGGTAGTGATTTCAGGTGGGATCCTTGTCATATTGAGATGGGACCAAGCAAAGCAATACATGTTATCTAAATGGAATTGAATAAGTTTTTTCCTGAGCTCGGGAGTTAACCCTGTGCCCAGATATACCTTTCGTTCGGGAAGATACTCGATCACTATGACTTGTTCCATTTCTTCGATTGTCGATTTGGTGGCGTCGGAGTCATCAAGAATTATGAAGGATCGATGGATCCAATAGTCAGTGTCCTCGTTTGTCCCCTGCTTCTCCGATTGGGTCGAGGCTGGTATATGTGGTTTCTATTTGGCCTCCTGTTTTCCCTTTGAATTTGATCCCTTTACTGATGAGAGTGTTGATACCGGTATCACTTCGTCGACCGCAAACATCTCCTTGGCGGTAGGTTGTTCTCTGTATACCGTTTTGAATCCCTTTGGTGTCGGGAACTTCAGAACTTGGTGAAGGGTCGAGGGTACCTCCCTCATGTTATGGATCCAAGGCCTTCCGAGTAGGGCGTTGTACCTCATGTCACCCTCGATCACATGGAACTTTGTTTCTTGGATGATCCTGGCCATGTTCACTAGCAAAGTAATTTCACCTTTGATGGTTTCACTTGCCATATTGAAGTCGTTAAGAACTTGAGCTGCGGGCACAATTTGATCATGTAGGCCGAGATGTTCTACGACCATTGATCGAATGATGTTGGCCGAGCTACCTGGATCAATCAAAACACGTTTAACTTGAATTTTATTCATAAGAACAAATACTACCAGTGCGTCGTTATGGGGTTGTGAGATCCCCTATGCATCTTAATCATTGAAAGACAAGGTCCCTCCCGGTACGTAATCCCGAGTTCGCTTTTCCCTTGTGATCAACACCTTGGTGCGCTTGAATATGGGTCCCTATGAAATGTCGACCCCACCAACAATCATGTGAATTACGTGTTGTGGATATTTTTGTTCATTCTTCCTGTTTGCATCCCTGTCTCTGAAGTGGTTCTTAGCCCGGTCTCTCAAGAATTATCGAAGATGCCCCTCGTTAAACAAACGGGCTACCTCCTCCCTCAACTGTCTCCAATCTTCTGTTCTATGGCCATAGATGCCATGATACTTGCACATTTTATTAGGATTTCTCTGGGCCGGATCAATCTATAGAGGTCGAGATCACCTGGTGTCTTTGAACATGTGATGTCATACTTTGGCCATAGCCACATTGCAAGACAACTGCGAATGCTGACTAAATATCAATGTAAAGCTGGGCTGACAAGGCCGTCATAATTACTACAGCTAACAAACCAACCAAATACACACACAAGGCCTACACGCCCAACCTACCACACTAACTGACAGGATATGTCTACAAGCCTCTGCTGATGGATATACTTTGATCGGAACAACTCCCCGACATACTCATACCATATATACATATATACACAAGATGTAAATAAAGCTATAGACCCGGAAACTCCGAAAGGTATGGATCTTACCGATCAAGCTGAACCCGGGCGACACTTAATGAGGAGGTCTACCTGCATGTCTGTCTGAACCTGCACGCATGAAATGCAGCGCCCCCAAAAAGGGACGTCGGTACAAAAAAATAATGTACCGAGTATGTAAGGCAATATACTGAAAGCTGAAACTGAACTGATAATATAATAACTGGAAGTCAAAGATAGTCTGAAGATATGCTTACCTACTGATACTGACTCAACTCTCTCAATATAGTAAGTAAAATAGTTGTCCGGCCCTATAAGGCTCGGTATATATATATAACTGCTCTATCGTAGTAGGCTCGTTCATAGGCGCTCGGCCACTGTAGGCTCGGTATATAACTTACCATCTAATCAGAGGTTGCCCAATAGGGGCCTGCCCATCGATTATAGCTCGACGGTAATAAAAATACTTTAATACTATATATATAAACTCTCTGCTCTCTTGACTGGAAGAAGGAAATACTCAAATGAATATGAAGTCTCGATAAAGAGAATATTGTAACTTACAAACTAGGAAAATATACGTAAATTCCGGGATATGAATTTTTCTTTATGATCCGTTATCAAATTCATGTAATTACGAGACCATGCCAAAATGAAAGAAGGGCTTTACCTTAACATACCTGAGTAGGGCAAAATCTGTATGATATTCTTCGAAAAGGTTGCATCGTACTACCTTAGAATCACAAAATTTTACGTTGCAAATAATTCTCTTTGGATTCCTTTTTGTTGCAAGAACTCACATTTTTTTTGTGGAATATTGGTAAGGAATTACATTGAACCCTCACATTCGATTGTAAAGTTTAAAATGAATTTGTTGAAAGCTTTGCTGGATATAGCGTCTGGTTTGAGAGTTTGAATTAGGAAAATGTTATATGATTTAGATGAAGCCAAATGAAGTCATTTTAAGTCATTGCTGATTTTGAGTCCAATTAAGCCAAATCTTGCCAAAATTTTACACGTAAGTATCATATATATCACTTAATGTTGCCACCATTCAACCAAGATAGTTAGTCACTTACTTTGAGTGGGGGGCTGATGCGTGGCTAGAATTCATGATTTAAGCATTATATACCTTACATTTTATGTGCTTTTGTGATAAAAATACACGTTATATATGCATAATGGAGTCTATTTCATGTGAAGGTGAATTGGAGATGGAAGACGAGCTAAATGGGTGCATAAAACATCAAAAATACGCTCAAGAGTCGAAAAGGAGTGACCAAGGCCATACCCGCGCGTTTGACCCCTAAAGCCAGGCATGCCCAGGCGTTAAGGGGGCGTTTGGCCCTTAAGTCCAGGGTGATCCTGGCATTAGCCAGGCGTTTGGCTCCTAACGCCAGGCCTGCCTTGGCGATAAGGGGACGTTTGAGGCTTAACGCCTGGGTCCCTGTCCGGTCAATTTCGAGTTTTGAAGGTTTTAAGTGTTTCCCAGTTTGAATAGAAGTCTCCTACACGGTTAGGGTTTATCCCAAACATATAAGTAGACCCAAAAACACAACTTTGGGGGAGGATGCCATTTTTGGAGAGAATATACACACAAGATCATTGAAGAAGCAAAGGATTATCAGTTTTCTTCATCTTAATCTAGTATTTTCCATTTATGCAAAACTGATGCAATTGTTTAAGTCTAGTATGAGTGGCTAAATACCATTGTTCTGGGGTTGTGGTTTAGCCATGAATATTGTTATTCGATATTAACTTAACCTTGATTATAGTTCGCTCAATATATGGCTGTATCTTCAATTCTGCGTTTAATTTCTTAATTGTTTGGCCAACAATTAGGTTCTATATACTATCTATGTTATTCTTGGGAAAGCCATATATAGATTAGAGAAGAATTGAAGAGAGCACGATCTTACCCCTTCAGGGGANATAGAATCGTAGTATAAATTAGTTACATTCCTGGATTTTATTTTGGCTCGATTAAATAACAATTAGAGTGATTCAGCAAGTAGTTTACGCAAGTCCCTGTGGGTTCGACATTCGAGTTAACATTATATTACTTGCTACGACCACGTATACTTGCGTGTGCGTTTGGGATCGACAAGTTTTTGGCACCGTTGCCGAGGACTTGAATATAGACTACTTTTTAGTTATTTGCTTTAATTGTTTATTTCATTGAGTCTAACG
>MDKI01062901.1:0-19352 GCA_005239505.1 Nicotiana paniculata | reverse complement strand
ATATATATATATATATATATATATATATATATATATATATATATATATATATATATGCAGGATGTACATAAAACTCTAGACACAGCAACTCCGAAGGACGTGAAGCTTACCGATAAAGCTGAAATCGGGCAACACTTACTGAGGAGGTCTACCCGTCTGTCTGTCTAAACCTGCACGTATGAAATGTAGCATCCCCCGAAAAAGGGACGTCAGTAGGAAATAATGTACCGAGTATGCAAGGCAATACAATAACTGTAAGCTAAAACTGAATTGATAATATAATAATTGAAGGCAACTGGAAGTCAAAGATAATCTGAAGATATGTTTACCTACTGATACTGACTTAACTCTTTCAATATAGTAAGTAAGATAGTTGTCCGACCCTATAAGGCTCGGTATATATATATGTACATATATAAACTGAATCTTACTTACTATATTGAAAGAGTTGAGTCAGTATCAGCAGGTAAACATATCTTCAGATTATCTTTGACTTCCAGTTGCCTTCAATTATTATATTATCAATTCAGTTTTAGCTTACAGTTATTGTATTGCCTTGCATACTCGGTACATTATTTCGTACTGACGTCCCTTTTTCGGGGGATGCTACATTTCATACGTGCAGGTTTAGACAGACAGACGGGTAGACCTCCTCAGTAAGTGTTGCCCGATTTTAGCTTTATCGGTAAGCTTCACGTCCTTCGGAGTTACTGTGTCTAGAGTTTTATGTACATCCTGTGTGTATATATATATATATATATATATATATATATCTATATATATATATATATAGGTGATGGGTAGGTTGGGTCCCTGTTCCGATCATAATACATCCAACAGTAGAGGCTTGTAGACTTATCGTGTCAGTCAGTGCAGTATGTTGAGCTTGTAGGCCTTATATGCATATTTTGTTGGTTTGTCAGCTGCAGTAGTTATCACGGCCTTGTCGACCCAGCTTTATATTGACGTTTAGTCAGCGGTAGTTTTCGTTCAGTTTTATATTTTGCTTCAAAAATTGTCTTGCAATGTGGCCCCAAGGCCAAAGTATGACATTATATGTTCAGAGTCCCTTAGTCGCAAGTTGGTACACAAGGATAGATAAGGAACCGGGTGCCGGTCTCTCCCCCAGGTTCAAGGCGTGACAAAAGTGGTATCAGAGCAGTTCTGTCCTATGGAGTCTACAAACTGTGTCTAGTAGGGTCTTGCTTATAGATGTGTGATGCACCACATTATATAAGCAGGGGACTACAGGGCATTTAGGAATTGGTTACTCTTCTTTCAAATCTAAATCGTGCTATAGAACTGAGTTATGGAAATTTGAGTTAAACTTACATGTTGGCATTTGCATGCACATATGACGGTGACTAGGAAGACTACGAATAGCTAGAGGAGAGATACAATAGTAGGTGGGGGGAATAGCAGGGTACCCCCAGTAGATGGGGCCTAATCGGAGGACCAGGGAGAGACCCCTACTCAACCATTACCGGCTCCTCCACCACCTGAGGAGATTCCTAGGGAGACCGCACATCCAGTCTCCCCTCCGCTTCCATCAAATCAGGACTTGAGGAGTGCGGTGCATTTGTTGGCACAATTGGTAGCTACCTAGAAACATGCTAGGGCATCCGCTAGTTCGGGATCTTCTGAGGGGACTGGGAGTTCAAGGGTCCGAGTGTTATTGCTTTTAGTCCCCCAGAGTTCACAGGGACAGATCAGAAAGAGGACTCACAGGATTTCATAGATCAGCTTCATCGGATCTTTCATATTATGCATGCAACGGAGAAAGAGGCAGTTGAGCTAGCAGCTTTTTGACTCCGGGATATAGCCATCCTTTGGTACGAGGGATGGGAAAGGTATGGGGGATGTGATGCACCTCCAGCTATTTGTGAGAATTTTTCGGATGCCTTCCTTGACTAGTACTTACCGCGAGAGATCTGACAGGCTCGAGTCGATAAGTTTCTAGCCCTTAAGCAGGGTAATATGAGTGTTAGAGAGTATAGTTTGCATTTTGACTCATTGGCCAGATATGCACCATCCATAGTTGCTACTATGCGGGACTGGATCCACAGGTTTATAGCAGGGTTGGCCCCAGAGTTGACCGAGGCATGTGCTACCGCTGCATTGCAGGATAGTATGGATATCTCCTGAATTCAGGCATTCGCCCAGAATATAGAAAGGGGTAGGCGTCAGCAGCAGGGTACGGAGAGGACTGAGTCATGGCAGCGTAAGAGGATGAGATTTTTCGGTCTTGCCCCCAGGTTCAGGGCGTGACATATAGATATGGGCTTATTTTATGGCAATAATTGCAGTCCCAATCTTGTTGGTTATGCCGATGCTGGGTATTTATCTGATCCACACAAGGCTCGATCTCAAATAGGCTATGTGTTTACCTGTGGAGGCACTGCCATATCTTGGCGATCGGCTAAGCAATCAATCGTGGTTACTTCATCTAATCATGCTTGAGATAATTTTTATTCATGAAACAAGTCGATAATGTGTATGGTTAAGGTCTATAATACATTTTATTCGAGACAAATGTGGTTTGAAGTGTGATAAACTACCCACGATATTGTATGAAGACAATGCAGCATGCATAGCCTAATTGAAGGGAGGGTTCATAAAAGGAGAAAGGACAAAGCATATTTCACCAAAGTTATTTTTCACACATGATCTTCAAAATAATGGTGATATCAATGTGCAACAAATTCATTCAAGTGATAATATGGCTGATTTGTTCACCAAGTCTCTATCGACGTCAACCTTCAAGAAGCTAGTGTACAAGATTGGGATGCGAAGGCTCAAGGATGTGAATTGATTCTCTCATCAAGGGGAGTTAATGTGTGTTGCAATCTTTTCTGTCCCACTAGGTTTTCCTTGCAAGGTTTTTAACGAGGCAACCAAAGGTGTATTATTAAACATGTGTACTCTTTTTCCTTTACTAGAATTTTTTTCCACTGGGTTTTATTTTAGCTAAGGTTTTAACGAGGCACATTACTTATTGATAGACATTCAAGGGGGGGTGTTATGAAAAGAATCGTAATTAGAGTGAATGTCTATCTTTTATAGAGTTTGTTACTTCGTGGCTAAGTCCATTTTCCCCTATAAATAGAGGGATCTTACCCTATTATAAATAGAGGGGTTTTACCCCATGTGTACTCTTCAAGAAGGAATCAGAGGTTCTTCATTTTACCTTATCTGGTAACCTATGTTGCTTCTTGTGCCTTTTCAAGGTACACCTTGGTGTATATCATGCCTGGATTTTACTTCCTCATTTAAGTTCACCTATCTCATCCACGCATATATTGGTATGCATCATTGAATACAATGACAGGATCTGTTAGTATCTCATTTGTTAACTGTGAGGAATTCAAAGTTCACCTACGATTATCATACTAATGATATGCTTCGAATACCCTAAATTTGTGCATATACGTGACACATTATTTCTACATTTACTTCCTTACATGTGACATTACCATAATGACAACTTCGTCATGTCGAGAGTCTCCCAATCCGTAGCGAGAGTGCAAATCATCTCTTGTATCTTGACTTGTCCACTTTCTAAAAGTCTTGAGGGTTTTCTTACACCCTACCTTTTTTTTAGATATAAGCCTTCATTCTTATAAGTCGCAATGTGATTTCTACGAACTTGGTTGATTCACATTCTTTTACCAATTTGATTTTTTATCATTCCTCGACACCTCATCACGATAATTTGAGATATAACCTTCCCATTTATCTTTGAACTATTGTGTTTTCTTCTTTGTACCTTTGACCTATTCATTAATGGTGACAGTCGCAGTGATCGATTTGACTAAAAATCTAAATTCTAAATTAGGGCCTTACTCTTTTGAGTTTACCTCTTTCACCTCCTCCAGTATAATCTCTTGTACGCTTTGGATCTATTCTGATAGCACTAGCTGAAATCGAAATCTCAATCTCTTTTCCAGGAGTGATCAATATTCATTTGAAAATTCATATTCACCAAAGTTGTAGGTGTTGACAATATTAATCCTAATCCATTATCGACTTATCTTTCCATTTGAACAATTCTGACACTTTTAGGCTATTAGCCCAAAGATCTTGTATTATAACTTGAACCTTGATCTTTATTCTCGTCACTTCTATATCTTCCACAATAGGTAATTATATATGATCGAGAATCCATACTCTCACTTCAGGCACAAACGCACGATTTGGAGTATGAAGAAAGTGAAACACCCTAGATATCATTGTAGCCTCCCTGATATAAGTGTGGTCGGCAACACACCGATAAGGACTCTACTTGACACGGCTCCATAGACTTCCTAGGACTCGACCTAGAACCTAGTGCTCTGATACCAAGTTTGTCACGATCCAAAACCACGTGACCGGCACCCGACACACTACCCTAACCGAGCGAACCAAATCATGTGAGTACCCAAATCATATGCATGAAAATCAATATAACTGCGGAAGCTACTTGAAAATCATATACAATTTCAAGTTAAATGATAAAATATTTTCCAATTCAAAATCACACATGGCGTCTTTCATGATAATAACAATGAGACTAAGTAAAATAAATATACTTTCATGTATGTCGTGTACAACCCCGTTATTACAACCCTTAACAACTATCTATGGAGCCTCTATGCCAAGAATAGAACTAATGATTGGAGTAATTCCAACAAAATAAAGTAAGAAAGAACATGATAGCTACCACGAGATAAAAGTGGTGCTTTATAATACCTCGGAAAGAGAGTCATCCTAGCCTGACCGCATGCCACGTATCACACATCATCCTTAAACATGTAAAGTAAGAAGGGCCTTGGAGGGGGGACCCTAAGGGATGAGTACACCACAACGATACTCAATAAGTGTCATAGGCTCTCTCTAACTTAAGTTCTTGGGACAAACTTTATAAAAATAATGCACGAATATTTGATATAAAATGATAAGAAATTTTATCATTTCTTGATCTTTGTTATTTTATATAACAACCAAGTGAAATATAACCCACAATATAAACTTTTATAACATTTACATCAATCCAAGATTTTGGATAAAATCATGCAAAATGATTCCATTTGCTTTAAGTCATCGAAATCACTTTCGGCTCCTTAGGTCTAAACATAAGAAAATCATCATTACCTTTCACTGGGAGTACTATACCATCACCTACATAAGAAGGTCAACTAGGTTATGTACCTAGCGGCAAGTATCATATACCCTACTTTCTCAGGTCGTCTCATCGTAGCGCCATACGAATCGACTCAGCCATGCTAATAATAGCACAAAACAATACTCTCTCGAGGGAGAACACTCTGTCGTAGTCTATACCACAAAGTGGTCATCTACGCCTACACCGGCACATGTAGTTTCATGAGAACAAACACAATATATCCGAAGTCAATCTCGGTGAACACAAGTAACTACCAAAATATTTAATACTTCAAAAATAGATTCATAGCATAGTATCTTCAAATGATCTATTTTTATCAACTCATATCATTTATAGAAAAATCTAAATCATTTGAACAAAAATGAAATAAACAGCATTTTACATGCTTAATCCTTTAGCAATTTAACATCAATCTTTAAAAGATACCACAAGTGTTATTATGTTTGTCAATTTTCAAAAGAATTACTTTTCATGAAAACTTATCTTTAGCACTCAAATATGTATACTCTTGTCAATATGTAAGTTTTGATAAAAACTTATAACATTTGCCTTGACTATCATTTTGCCAACAAGATTTATAATAAATTTTATAATAAAACATGACACTACATATGCAACATACTACTTTAATACATGGAGACATCTGTAGTTGTTTGTCCCCACAAGTGCGAAAGCACATTTGCAAACAACTTAAGTATTAAATCGAAACATGCTTTTAGAGAAAGTCCCTCAAGAATAGTAAGTTTTAGTCAACTTACCTTTCTTTCGCTTTATTAACATTCACAAGCTTTCGATCCTCCTCCATAATTCCAATGTTGATTAAAATACTCAACATCACCAACAAGTCGATATTTACAATTAGATATCCTAATTATATCAAAGTATGACCTAAGAAATTGATTAACATCCATATATGGCTCATAAGTTGGCTACAAGTCTCCAATAACTCAAATCGCCAAATAGTTTTACATGCTAGACCATTCAACTTCATTCTTATGCTTTAATACCCATTCAAAGTCATTAATGATACTACATCAATTGTCTATTGCCACCAATTACTATTCACCGTCTTCCATAATCAACACTTGCAAAATATACAATTAGGGTGATTACTTAGTTGATCACTTCCATATTTTGCTAACAAATAATTCCATAGGTTCATTGTATTCATAAATTTCATCGCCAAGATTATCATTCTTCTTCTCTCTTATTTTCTCAAAAGTACTATTCATGCTATGAACTAGAGTTTTATAATCCAATATTTCAACCATTAAAACATGTAACAAATGCTTCAAATAGTTCTAACTACTCATAATAAACAAGTTTGAAGCATTGAAATTACCTCTAGTAGCTCAATCTTGAAAAATCACAACTTTGGTGATTTTTGTGCTCTTGAGGATTTGATGATGCAATCTAGCATTTGGATACAAGAATGATATTAGAACTCATTTATATTGAGTAATAACCAACCCAAAACAACATTAACAACTTATCTTGGTTGATAGGACTTGATTAGAGCTTAAAATCGCCCTTTCACCGCAAGAACCCTAACCCCCGATACTCAAAATACTCTCTCCCCCGACTTGGTATTTATAGGCCCAGATTTTTTGGTTTCGGACGCGGTCTTGGATGCTATGGCAGCACTTCATTGCCATCCATTCTTTCGTACGCGGCCGCAGATGCTTCACATACGAAGAATTTTTTGCCATCCTTTGATACTTTGGTCATAACTTCTTGTAGGAATATCCAAATGACAAACTGTTTGAAGCATTAGAAACTAGACTCAAATATCTTTCATTTGATAGGTCCTCCATCATATAACTATATATATATATATATATATATATATATATATAACTATATATATACATATAACTATATATATATATATATATAATGACTCAACCTGTTGTTTTGAGATCTAGAGAGTTGTTCGGTAGTTTGAGGCCATAAGTAGCTTCACTTGAGGTACTAACACTTGTACACGTGATCAGAATTGGAATTTTGGAAATTCAGAGTTGATTTGGAAAGAAAGCTCTCATTTCGGAAGCTTTAAGTTGGAAGAATTGACTATGGTCAGATTTTTGAGTAAACGGCTTCGAAATTGGGATTGGAAGATTTCAATAGGTTCGTATAATAATTTTGGACAGGGCCGTATGTCCGGATCGAGTTTTGGATGACCTGGGAGAGTTTCTGTGTCATTGTGGAAGTTGGTATTTTGAAAGAATTTCACAAAATGGGGTTGAAGTGCATTTCAATTTTATCAATGTCCGTTTGGGATTCAGAGTCTCGGAATAAATCTGTATGATGATTCTGGTATTGGGAGCGCGTCTGGAAGTGGATTCGGAGGTCCGTAGGTCATTTGGTGAAAGTTGGAAATTTGAAGGTTTTTGATAAGTTTGACCAAAGTGAACTTATTGATATCGGGGTCAGATTCCAATTTCGGAAGTTGGAGTAGGTCCGTAATGTCAAATGTAACTTGTGTACAAAATTTGAGGTCAATTGGGGTTGATTTGATAGGTTTCGACATCGAATGAAGAAGTCTGAAGTTCATAAAGCTTGACTTGGGGTATGATTCATGATTTCAGCATTATTTGATGTGATTTGAAGCCTCGAGCAGGTCCGCGTTATGTTTTGGAAATGGTTGGTGTGATTGAACGGGGTCTCGAGGGCCTCAGGTGGATTCCGGGTGGTTAATATATCGAATTTGGAATTTGATGAAAAGTTGAAGCAGCTGGGCATCAGGTGTAACCGCACCTACCTGAAGAGGACCACTGGTGCGAAGAATGGCTCGCAGAAGCGGAAGGGGCCAAGGCTGTTGAGAACTGCAGAAGCGAAAAGGGTTGTTGTAACGATCCGACCGGTCGTTTTGCGTTATCGGACCTTGTTCCCCTAAATGAGACTTACCATAGCGGCTTATTATGATTTATGACTTGCGGGGGGGCGGGTGGTACGGGATTCGGAAGTGTTTAGAGTGATATAGGAACACTTGGTTCCTTAAGGTTGGCCTTTAAGGCCAAGTTTGACTTCGGTCAACATTTTGAATAAACGACCTCGGAATCGAGTTTTGACGGTTCCGGTAGCTTCGTAAGATGATTTCGGACTTGGGCGTATGTTCGGAATGGGTTTTGGATGATCGGAGAGCGTTTCGGCGCCCAACAGCGACATAAGAGTTTCCTTAAGTTCATATTATGGGTTGGGATGTGTTTTTGTGTTCTAGAGGTCCAAACGGAATTTCGAAACCGGGAATAGTTCCATTATGTCATTTATTACTTGCTCGCAAAATTTGGGGTCATTCCGAGTAGTATAGGCTGGTTCAGTGCATTGTTAGCGAATTCAAGAAACTTAAAGTTCCTAAGTTTGATTCTAGGGGTTTTGAGGTGTGATTTTGAGTTTAACGTTGTTTTGGGTGTTCCGAAGGCTCGAGCGAGTCTGTATTATGATTTGGGACTTGTTGGTATATTTGGGCGGGGGCTCGGGTGGGCCCAGGTGCTTCTCGGGCACCAAACAAGGCCAAAAACCAGCTGAAGCAGTTGCTGGTGCACCTGATCTGGTGTGACCGCAGGTGCAGTTTCCCAGTCGCAGATGCGAGATCGCTCCTACGGTCCTTGCCTCGCAGGTGCGGCTTCAGGTGAGGCTGCCCATTTTTCGCAGGTACGGATAATATCCGCGGGAGCAGAGCCACAGGTGCGAGCTCCTCTCTGCAGGTGCGAGCCCAGGCCCCTTGTCCCATTTCTGAATGTGCGAGCATCTACTCACAGGTGCGAGACCGCATGCGCGGTCTTTGAGCCGCAGGTGCAAAACCACAGTAGGCAGTGAGTTCTTTAAAACACGGGATTTATTCATTTCATTCCATTTTCTTCCACGATTAGAGACCTTTAGAGCTTGGTAAACAGCCCCACGACCTAGCTACTGAAAGGTAAGTGAATTCTACCCTAATGTTAGTTTAATGCATGAATTCCTTGTTAACTTAACTACCTAATTAGTGAAAATCAAGGATTCGGGTAGTAACCTAGGGCCTTATGAAAATTTAGGGAATTACCCGTTAATTAGCTATGAAATCACACAAAAATCACATATTAACGATCCTTAGGTTATGGGTAATTGATTCCTTCAAAAATTTCCGAAATCCGAGCATGCGGGCCTGAGGGTGAATTTTGGGGTTTTTTCAAGTAAGGTGAAATAACTAAGTAATGGGAGAATTCCATACTTTTGAGTATAAATTGATATATTTGTATAACATTTGATTAGTTTCGAGTCCTTGGGAGACGAGTTCGGAGTTTCGGGCGCATTCTTGACTCCGGGAGTAGGTTTGACGCGAGGTGAGTCTCCTTTCTAACCTTGTAAGAGGGAATTTTCCCCATAGGTGATTATAAATGGTTGTTTGTACTTATTTGGGGGGGATACACACGCACGAAGTGACGAGAGCCCGTGCGTAGCTACTACTATGCCTTGTCGGGTAGTTTAGGACTCACAAGCATGCTTTATGTGTGATATCTCTGATCTTACATATGGTCTAAGTAGTCTAATATCCTCGAATCTCACATGTGAAGGCATAAGAAGTTATGCTTTGAAGTTGACATTATTAAATTCTTATCCTGTTATTATGTTCCCTGCTAAACTATTCGGAATTTCCTGTTAATCATGTATTTATACGGGAACCCGAGTCGCATGAATGATTCACGAGCGGGGTAGTCCTAGTATTATATTAACTCGAGTCACATGAATGATTCGCGAGCGGGGTAGTCCTGGTATTATATTAACCGCGTCGCATGTTCGATTCGCGAGCGGGGCAGATAAATTCATCTATGGTTCTGGTCGTTCGGCCCTCGACAGTGCACATTTACTTTTCACGTCGTACCTGCCGCTCGTTCACGACTTGTTATGTGTTGATAATTGATGGGAAATCCTGTAATTTATCTGTTGATTTTATGAAAAAGATAGGAACTAAGTATATTTTATGCTATGGAAAGGTGTTAAGTAAAAGTATTACATATGCTAATTGTTGATCCTATCCTTATTATTACTATTCATTACTGCTATTTCTGTTTATCCTGCATTTAAATTGTATTGTTGTGACCCTAGTAAGTATCAAGTCGACCTCTTGTCACTACTTCTTCGAGGTTAGTCGGGATACTCACTGGGTACATATTTGTTTATGTACTCATGCTACGCTTTTGTACTTGATTGTACAGGTTCTGAGGTTGGTGCATCTGGTTATTAGACCGGAGCTCGATTCTGAGGATAGATTGGACCTGACTTCACGGTGAGCTACTTCTCCTGACGATCCTCGGCAGCACCATGGAGTTTGTTTTGTTATTCCCATCTATTTCTTCCAGAGGGTTCTCACCGCCCCCAGTTGTCCAGGGTTCTTCTTCAGGGCAGCAGGCCATGCCTCGAGGAGATGTTATGAGTGTGGGGATTCCGACCATTTCAGGAGGACTTGTCCCAGGTTTCGGGGCAAGGCAGTGCAACAGGGTTATCAGCCTATGAGTCCAGCACCAGCAGTCAGGCCACCTAGAGGTGGAGGATAGGTCGGCAGGGATCGTCCTAGAGGTGGAGGCCAATCAGGGGGAGTTCAGTCAGCTCCTGTTCACTCTGGCGGAGCTCAGTCTTCCGGTGCTCCAGCTAGATTCTATGCTATTCCGTCCAGATCAGATGTAGTGGCCTCAGACGCCGTGATCACATGTATTATTTCAGTATGTGAGAGAGAGGCATTAGTCTTATTTGATCCAGGATCCACCTATTCCTATGTTTCAACCTTATTTTCTCATTTTCTGGATGTTCCTCGTGAGTCCTTGGGTTCTCCTATAGATGTGTCCACTCTTGTGGGCGATTCTGTAGTGGTAGACCGGGTCTATCGGTCTTGTGTGATCACCTTATGTTGGTTTGAGACATGAGCGGATCTTCTATTGCTCGACATGGTTGACTTTGAGGTTATTCTAGGCATGGGTTGGCTATCTCCTTATCATGCCATGCTAGATTTCCATGCCAAGACAGTTACTTTATCCATGCCCGAGTTGCCCAGGCTGGAGTGGAGGGGTTACTCAGTTAGTGCAACCAGTCGGGTTATTTCTTTCCCGAAGGCTTGACATATGGTCGAGAAGGGTTGTCTGACGTATCTTGCTTATGTGCGGAACACCACCGCCGAGTCTTCGACGATTGATTCACTGCTAGTTGTTCGAGAGTTTGCTGATGTATTTCATTCAGACCTTCCGGGCATGCCTCCGGATCGTGATATCGATTTCTGTATTGATGTGGCTCCAGGTACTCAGCCTATATCTATTCATCCGTACCGTATGGCTCCGAAAGAATTGAAGGAGTTAAAGGAGCAGCTTGAGGAGTTGTTGGCTAAGGGGTTCGTCAGACCGAGTGTATCGCCGTGGGGTGCTTCAGTACTATTCGTGAAGAAGAAGGATAGGTCCATGCAGATGCGTATTGATTACCGCCAGTTGAACAAGGTCACAATTAAGAACAAGTATCCTTTGCCGTGAATTGATGATTTGTTTGACCAGTTGCAGGGTGCTCGGGTGTTTTTTAAGATTGATTTGAGATCGGGATATCATCAGTTGAAGATTCGGGCTCTAGATGTTCCGAAGACTGCTTTTCGTACGAGGTATGGCCATTATGAGTTCCTGGTGATGTCCTTTGGCTTGACTAATGCCCCAACGGCATTTATGGACGTGATGAACAGGGTGTTCAGGGCGTATATTGATTCCTTTTTCATTGTCTTTATTGATGACATTTTGATCTACTCACGTAACCTAGGGGAGCACGAGCAGCATTTGAGAGTTGTGCTTCAGACTTTGCGAGAACAGAAGCTATATGCTAAGTTTTCCAAGTGTGAGTTCTGGTTGGATTCCGTGGCATTCTTGGGGCATGTGGTATCCGGAGAGGGTATCAAGGTTGATCCTCAGAAGATTGAGGCAGTTCAGAGTTGGCCGCATCCTGCTTCAGCTACGAAGATCAGGAGCTTTTTGGGCCTAGCAGGATATTATCGCCGATTTGTGGAGGGGTTCTCTTCTATTGCAGCTCCATTGACTAGCTTGACTCAGAAGAATGCCCCGTTCCGATGGTCCGACGAGTGTGAGGTGAGCTTTCAGAAGCTCAAGACAGCATTGACCTCAGCACCAGTTCTGGTATTGCCTTCCGGTTCTGGGATGTATACAGTGTATTACGACGCTTCACGCATTGGTTTGGGATGTGTGTTGATTTAGGAAGGGAGAGTTATTTCTTATGCTTCGCGCCAACTGAAGGTTCATGAGAAGAATTACCATGTGCACGATTTAGAGTTGGCGGCGATTGTTCATGCTCTTAAGATTTGGAGGCACTACTTGTATGGGGTGTCCTGTGAGGTTTATATGGACCACCGCAACTTGAAACACTTGTTCAAGCAGAGGGATCTTAATTTGAGTCAGCACAGATGGCTTGAGTTGTTGAAGGATTATGATATCACCATTCTTTATCATCCGGGCAAGGCAAATGTGGTAGCAGATGCCTTGAGCAGGAAGGCAGAGAGTATGGGTAGCTTGGCTTATATTGCAGCAAAGGAGAGGCCTCTAGCTTGGACATTCAGTCCTTGGCTAATCGCCTGGTGAGGTTAGATATTTCAGAGCCTCGCCGAGTTTTAGCACATGTGGTTGCTTAGTCTTCGTTGTTGGAAGAGATTAAGGCTCGACAGTTGGATGATCCGTACTTAGCAGAGCTACAGGAGATAGTGGTTCAGGGTGGTGCCAAGGAGGTTACTATTGGCGAGGATGGTGTTCTGAGACTTCAGGGCCGTTTATGTGTTCCTAATGTCGATGTCCTGAGAGGGAGGATTCTAGAGGAGGCACACAGTTCTCATTATTCTGTTCATCTTGGTGCTACGAAGATGTATCGTGATTTGAATCAGCATTACTGGTGGAGGCGGATGAAGAGGGACATTGTGGAGTATGTGTCTAGGTGTCTTAATTTCCAGCAGGTTAAGTATGAACACTAGAGGCCAGGAGGCCTACTTCAACAGATGCCCATTCCTGAGTGGAAGTGGGAACGCATCACTATGGACTTCGTGGTTGGGTTGCCTCGGACCTTGCGGAAAGTTGACTCGGTTTGGGTCATTGTGGATAGATTGACCAAATCGGCGCATTTCATTCTAGTGGCTACCACATATATTCTGAGAGGTTGGCACAAGTCTACATTCGGGAGATAGTCCGGTTGCACGGTGTGCTGGTGTCCATTATATCATATCGAGGTCCTCAGTTTACCTCGCACTTCTGTAGAGCATTGCATAGTGAGATGGGTACCTAGATAGATCTCAGCACAGCATTTCACCCTCAAACTGATGGTCAGTCGGAGCGTACAACTCAGATATTGGAGGACATGCTCAAGGCATGTGTGATTGACTTCAGAGGTCAGTGGGACCAGTTCTTTCCTTTGGTCGAGTTTGCTTACAATAATAGTTATCAGTCCAGCATTGAGATGGCACCGTCTGAGGCTTTGTATGGTCGACGATGTCGTTCTCCTATCAGGTGGTTTGAGCATGGCGAGGCTAAGTTATATGGAACCGACCTGGTGAAGGATGCTTTGGAGAAAGTGAAGTTGATTCAGGAGAGGCTTCGCACAACACAGTCCAGATAGAAGAGTTACGCGGATCAGAAAGCGCGTGATGTATCATTTATGGAGGGAGATAAGGTCCTGTTGAAAGTCTCGTCGATGAAGGGTATTATGAGGTTCGGGAAGAAGGGCAAACTGAGCCCAAGTTTTATAGGTTCTTTCGTGGTGTTAAGGCGAGTTGGGGAGGTCGCATATGATCTAGCTTTACCTCCCAGTTCGTCAGGAGTTCATCCAGTATTTCATCTATCTATGCTCCGGAGATACCGCGCCGACTTCTCTCACGTGGTTGATTTCAGCACTATTCAGTTGGATGAGAGGTTGGGCTACGAGGAGGAGCCACTTGCTATTATTGACAGACAGGAGCACCAGTTGAGGTCCAAGAGAATTTCTGCGGTAAAGGTCTAGTGGAGGGGCCAACCAGTCGAGGAGGCGACTTGGGAGTCCGAGGAGGACATGCGGAGTAGATATCCACAGTTATTCAACACTTCAGGTATGATTCTAGACCCGTTCGAGGATGAACTTTTGTTTAATAGATGGAGAATGTAACGATCCGACCGGTCGTTTTGTATTGTCGGACCCCGTTCCCCTAAATGAGACTTCTCGTAGCGGCTTATTATGATTTGTGACTTGCGGGGGGCGGGTGGTACGAGATTCGGAAGTGTTTAGAGTGATATAGGAACACTTGGTTCCTTAAGGGTGGCCTATAAGGCCAAGTTTGACTTCGGTCAACATTTTGAGTAAACGACCTCGGAATCGAGTTTCGACAGTTTCGGTAGCTTTGTAAGATGATTTAGGACTTGGACATATGTTCGGAATGGATTTGGATGACCTAGGAGCGTTTCGGCGTCCAATATCGAAATAAGAGTTTCCTTAAGTTCATATTGTGGTTTGGGACATATTTTTGTGTTATCGAGGTCCAAACGAAATTCCGAAATCGGGAATAGTTCTGTTATGTCATTTATGACTTGCCCGCAAAATTTGGGGTCATTCCGAATAGTATAGGTCGGTTGGGCACATTGTTAACGAATTCAAGAAACTTGAAGTTCCTAAGTTTGATTCTAGGGGTTTTGAGGTGTGATTTTGAGTTTTAGCATTGTTTTGGGTGTTTCGAAGGCTCGAGCGAGTCCGTATTATGATTTGGGACTTGTTGGTATATTTGGGTGGGGGATCGGGTGGGCCCAGGTGCTTCTCGGGCACCAAACGAGGCCAAAAACCAGCTGAAGCAGTTGCTTGTGCACCTGAGCTGGTGTGACCGCAGGTGCGGTTGCCCAGTCGCAGGTGCGACACCGCTCCTGCGGTCCTTGCCTCGCAGGTGCGGCTTAAGGTGAGGCTGCCCATTTCTCGCAGGTGTGGATAATATCCGCATAAGCAGAGCCGCAGGTGCGAGCCCAGGCCCTTGTCCCATTTCTGCAGATGCAAGCATTTACTCGCAGGTGCGGTCCTTGAGCCGCAGGTGCGAAATCACAGTAGGCAGTGAGTGCTTTAAAACACGGGATTTATTCATTTCACTTCATTTTCTTCCACAATTAGAGACCTTGAGAGCTTGGGAAAGAGCTCCACAACCTAGCTACTGAAAGGTAAGTGAATTCTACCCTAATGTTAGTTTAATGCATGAATTCCTAGTTAACTTAACTACCTAATTAGTGAAAATCAAGGATTTGGGTAGTAACCTAGGGCCTTACGAAAATTTAGGGATTTACCCGTTAATTAGCCATGAAATCACACAGAAATCACATATTAACGATCCTTAGGTTATGGGTAATTGATTCCTTCAAAAAATTCCGAAATCCAAGCATGCGGGCCCGAGGGTGAATTTTGGGGTTTCTTCAAGTAAGGTGAAATAACTAAGTAAATGTGATAATTCCATAGTTTTGAGTATAAATTTATATATTTGTATAACATTTGATTAGTTTCGAGTCCTTGGGAGACGAGTTCGGAGTTTCGGGCGCATTCTTGACCTGGGGAGTAGGTTCGACGCGAGGTGAGTCTCCTTTCTAACCTTGTAAGAGGGAATTGTACCCATAGGTGATTATAAATGGTTGTTTGTACTTATTTGCGGGGGCTACGCATGCACGAAGTAACGAGAATCCGTGCATAGCTACTATTATGCCTTATCGGGTAGTTTAGGACTCACAAGCATGCTTTATGTGTGATATATGTGATCTTGCATATGGTCTAAGTAGTCTAATATCCTCAAATATCACATGTGAAGGCCTAAGAAGTAATGCTTTGAAGTTGACATTATTAAATTCTTATCCTGTTAGTATGTTCCGTGCTAAACTATTCGGAATTTCCTGTTAATCATGTATTTATACGGGAACCCGAGTCGCATGGATGATTCGCGAGCGGGGTAGTCCTGGTATTATATTAATTGTGTCGCATGTTCGATTCGCGAGCGGGACAGATAAATGCATCCAATGTTCGGGTCGTTCGACCCTCGGCAGTGCACATTTACTTTTCACGTCGTACCTGCCACTCGTTCACGACTTGTTATGTGTTGATAATTGATGGGAAACCCTGTAATTTATCTTTTGATTATATGAAAAATATGGGAACTAAGTATCTTTTATGCTATGGAAAGGTGTTAAGTAAATGTATTACATAATGCTAATTGTTGATCCTATCCTTATTATTACTATTCATTACTACTATTTCTGTATATCCTGCATTTAAATTGTATTGTTGTGACCCTAGTAAGTATCAATTCAACCTCTCGTCACTACTTCTTCGAGGTTAGGCGGGATACTCACTGGGTACATATTTGTTTATGTACTCATGCTACGGTTCTGTACTTGATTGTACAGGTTCTGAGGTTGGTGTATCTGGTTATTAGACCGGAGCTCGATTCTGAGTATAGATTGGACCTGACTTCACGGTGAGCTGCTTCTCCTGACGATCCTCGATAGCACCATGGAGTTTCTTTTGTTATTCCCGTCTATTTCTTCCAGACAGTGGGTCAGTTATATTATATCTTTTGTAAATTCTGTTGGTATGCCCGTAGGACTTGTGACACTAGTTTCTGGCACACACGTGGAAGATATTATGGGTTACGGGTCTGTTTATATATTGGCTCACGCCTCCTTATGACTGATTTTGGTTAAATTGGCTAATTATCTTTTTTAAATTAATGTTTTGAACTTTAAAGCTTGGCAAGTGTTGGGATGTTTAATCAAATATGGTGAAAAGTCCTTAGTTATTTGGGTGTTGGATTGCCTGACCCCGGTGTTGGGTGCCATCACGACCAAAGTTAGGATTTTGGGTCGTGACAACATGGTATCAGAGCTCTAGGTTCACGTAGGTCTCACGAGTCACGGGAAAACCCAGTAGAGTCTTGCGGATCGGTACGGAGACGTCTGTACTTATCTTCAGGAGGCTATAGGGTGTTAGGAAACCTCTCTTTATTCTTATTCTATCGTGCAGTCGATGGTTTACTAAATCTCATTCTCCTATTCTCTCACAGATGGTGAGGACGCGTGCATATGATGTTCCAGACCCGGGAGGGGCCGCTACCCCCGTTGTTCGAGGCCGTGGCAGAGGTCGGGGGAGGGCACCGGCCCGAGGTAGGGGACGAGGGCGTCCCAGAGATATTCCAGTTGCACCACCACCAGAGGAACCTACTATAGAGGAGCAGGGTGAGGTGCCCCCAGCAGATCCTGCTCCAGTGGACTTTATGACGGCGCCAGGCTTCCAGGAGGTCATGGGCCGTGTGATGCGGTTTATGGACACTATGTCCCAGGATGGTTTATTTCCAGCAGATCCTGCCACATCTCAGGCAGGGGGGAGGGGGGGAATACTCCTAACGCCCAGGCTGCAGGTCAGGAAACAACATTACATCATACCCCGGGTACACTGCCCGTGGGTGGAGTTCAGCCTGTAGCAGCAGCACCTGAGCCCAGACCAGCTACGGACGGTGATCCGCAGAAGTTATTGGATAGATGGACTCGATTGCACCATCCAGTCTTCGGGGGTGAGCTAGGTGAGGATGCCCAAGATTTTATTGACAGGTGCAGGGACAGACTGCACAACATGAGGATACTAGTGTCCCAAGGGGTGGATTTCACTATCTTTCAGTTGGAGGGCAGAGCTGGCAGATGGTGGCAGTCTTATACTCTTAGCAGGCCAGCAGATTCTCCTCCTGTCCCTTGGGAGCAGTTCACTCAGATGTTCCTAGACATATATATCCCACCCTCTGAGAGGGAAGAGATTAGGTATCAGTTTGAGCAGTTGGAGCAGGGACAGCTGTCAGTGACAGATTATGAGGCTAGGTTTTCAGATTTGTCTCGCCATGCACTCATGATACTATCTGCCGATGCTGAGAGAGTGTGGAGATTTGTAGCTGGGTTGCATCCAGGCATTAGGGCCAACATGGCCCGAGATGTAGAGATGGGGACTCCTTATCAGCTGGTAGTGGAGATTGCTCGTAGGATCGAGGGTTATCAGTCGAGGATCAAGGCTGAGGCACAGCAGGATAAGAGAGCCAGATATTCTGGGGATTTCAGAGGTGCCCCAGCTAGGGGCAGAGGTCAGTTTGGTGGGGGTCAGCCCAGCAGGCCTCCATATTCAGCACCCCCACCGCCACCTCCTCGTGGTTCTCCAGTGAGGCCTTACTTTAGTTCTATGCCAGAGGGTTCTCACCATCCCCTAGTTGTCTAGGGTTCTTATTTAAGGCAGCAGGCCATGCCTCCGGGGAGATTTTATGCGGGGATTCCGGCCATTTCAGGCAGACTTGTCCCAGGTTTCGGGGCAAGGCAGTGCAGCAGGGTTATAAGCCTATGAGTCCAGCACCAGCAGTCAGGCCACCTAGAGGTGGAGGATAGGTCGGCAGGGGTCGTCCTAGAGGTGGAGGCCAATCAGGGGGAAGTCAGTCAGCTCCTGTCCACTCTGGCGGAGCTTAGTCTTCCGGTTCTCCAGCTAGATTCTATGCTATCCCAGCCAGATCAGATGCAGTGGCCTCAGACACCGTGATCACATGTATTATTTCAGTATGTGGTAGAGAGGCATCAATGTTATTTGATCCAGGATCCACCTATTCCTATGTTTCAGCCTTATTTGCTCATTTTCTCGATGTTCCTCTTTAGTCCTTGGGTTCTCCTATGGATGTGTCCACTCTTCGTGAGTACTAGTATGTATGAACAAATTTTATCCCAAGTACAATCAAATAATACACAATTAAGAGACAGTAATAGAACCAATCAATCAATGCACGTGGAAAAAAACAGTCAAAATCAACAAGTTTCACAATCTCTCCCTTTTCCCTTTCAACATCACCATATTCAAGAGTTTTCCCCGATTTTTTTCATTTCTATAGTGATAATGATCACATTCCATCCTTATTACCTCGGCCTCCCTTATTACCTCGGCCACCCTTATTACCTCACATCATAGATTTTCATTTCAATAGTGATAATGATCACATTCCATCCTTATTACCTCGGCCTCCCTTATTACCTCGGCCACCCTTATTACCTCGGCCACCCTTTATCCTTATAAGTTCGTGTTGCGGTGCACAACCTGATCCCACCTGACAATCATTTTTCGTAACAACAACCACAAACAATCAAATCACAAGAATTCTTCATTTCAAGGAACACAAGTT
>ML358667.1:0-22875 GCA_005239505.1 Nicotiana paniculata | reverse complement strand
AATCCTATATTACTTGTCGACCACGTACACTTGCGTGTGCATTGGGATTTCGACCAACAACGACCTACCGGGTCGTTACACATCATTTAACCAATTTATACGCAAAAATCCTCCTCCAATTTTAATAAATTATTAAATTTCGTAGTTAATGTTTTTTCCAGATTTTGGAGGAATGTACTAGTAGATTAGTTTATGGGAGATTATATCCCGCTTAATCTAGCTAATAATTTTTTCTTACGTTTAAAAAGATTTCAAAAAGTTGAACGATTACATTCCTGGACTATATTAGTAAAGTGATTTATAGCTAGTAAAAAATATGGATGACCCTGCCAGGCTTCTTTAACCAAAGATGGGAAGCTAGGATGTGAAATCCAAATTGTTTCAAAGAGGAAAATATTTTTCCTAGGTAAAGGATGGTGTTATAATTCTAATAATAGCGGACAGTGATCAGAGTAAGTACGAGGGAGATGAGTGACAAGTGCATTAGGATATTGATGCAACCAATCATAATTTCCCAAAATACGATCAATACGTTCAAGTATATTATAATTATTATGTCTACCGTTTGTCCAAGTGTAACGACTACTCTTATACCCTAAATCAGTGAGATCGCAATAATTTATGCATTCTATAAATTTATTGGAACATGAATTATTTATTGGAAGGCCACCAAATTTATCATGTGCATGAGTTACTTCATTAAAATCTCCTCCTATAAGCCATGGCCCTTTATAATTATCATACATGCATCTAAGATTATCCCATAAATACGTCTACTGCCTAGATCATTACTAGCATATATTGCACTAAAAAGCGATTTAAAATTAAAGGAATGAACCTGGATGTGACAGTGTATCTCTTGTGTCGTACTTGCTACAGGTTCAACAGTAAGTGCTGCAGTAAGCCACAAGATTACAATACCTCCGGAGTGTCCATGAGCTGGTAACTGGATCATACCATTGAAATTGAAATCCTCTTTGATAGACTAATGATCCTGGCAGTGGGTTTCTAGGAGTAAAACCAAAGATGGGACAGTTGTAATCCAAAAGCGACCTAAAATTACGTCTAAATTCAGATGATTGTGCTCCACGATAATTTCAATTTATGAAGTTCATGTGTGATCTGGTAGAGTCAAGAAACTGGCTTCTCTATGCGTTCCTGAGTGTACTGGCACTGGAGGTCTCCCCTGGACGCAGACGTAATGTTGGAAGAAGGAGCATTGCATATTTCCCCACCTCCGGATTTGTTATTGGACACAGACAAAAGGAGACATTGACGAGATTTGGCGGACACCTTACGTAGATTTTTCTTTCGTACTCCTCCTTCTGCACAAATACCTTGATGGCATCTAGCCATGCATGCACTGTTCGTGTTTCCCTGTTGTATAACACTGTCGCTTCTAGTTCTTCCTGAAATGCTTCATTTTGAGGAGGGTGGGGGGGGATTGTGTGGTGGTGGTTGATGAGGGGTAGGAAGTGGTGTACGTGCTTCCAGTATGGGTGTGTGAGTTGGTGGAATTACATACGGTTGTATCCATGGTGTGGTTGTTGTTGGAGGTAGGTAGTATGGCATTTGAAGTAGACTATGATTAAGATGTGTTGGATCCCAAGTTGGTGTTGGAAGTTGTAGAGGATGGTATGGCGCAGTAAACGGGTCTTGCATCATAGACCACTAATACCGACCAAAGATTTCCGTCCCCAACGTCATCCATTCCGCTACGATTTGTGCAAGATCCTTGGGGTTGTTGATGAGTATGGTTACTTCCTGATTGTGTACCTCCATTGTAAATGTTAGTGCATGGTTTTGAAGTCCTGCTTCGAGCCAGGAAGCTGGAGTCGTTGTTGCATTGGTGCATTGGTTGTTTGTGATGTGTATATAATCGTGTTTGGCTCCATTAGCAAGTGAGAGGGAGGACGAGATTGTGGAGTTTGATTGTGCTGAAGATGATGGATTATCTGCCATGTACGGTTGTTGGATGGCCTTCGTAGGTGATGAAGATTGTTGGGAAACATTTTGTGTTTGTATAGAAGTTATAGGGTGGTCAATGTTTGCTTGCACAGTTGTTTGAGGATGATATGGGGAGGGAAGTATAGTATTGGTGAGTATTAACGGTTGAGGTGATGGATTAAGGGTTTTGGTGGTCAATTGTGATAGAGGTAGGATGATAGAATTTAAGGAGGGGTCATCATTTAGTGTATGCATGGGGGACATAGTAGAGGTTTGTGTTGGGGTGAGTGAGCCGTCGTTTTGAGGATGAGTGTAATAATTTTTTGGTGGAGTTTTTGGACCATCCGGTGAGTGTAGAAGGATTGTAGAAGTTGTGGAGTGTAATCATGGATTTTACATATGGGGTGGTATGTCGTGTCTTTGTGCATGTGCGGTAATAGGTGTTGGGGATTGGGTTTCTTGTGCTAGTGCCGATGGATTGGGGTTTTCCATTGGTACTTGAGTAGTAATGATTTTGTTTTGGTTGGGTTGTGCATTGGGTATTGATGGAGTAGTGTCAGTAGGTGAATTGGGTTCATTTAATGAAGCAAACTTATTTGTATGTAGTAGAGACGGTGGGGATGGTTTATTAGGAGTATTTTGCACTACTGGTTTAGCATTATGTAGCCTAGCATCCATATCTATACGTTGCATGTCCTTATGCAGTGATTTATCGGTGTAAAATTGATGTAGTTGACTCTTTAATAGTGGTTGCTTATGAAAAGATTTCTTTGAAAATTGGACAACTTGCCACTCTTCAGTAGCTTTAGGGGTTAATAATAATGAAGTATTTTTTATATTGACAGGGTATGTGGAAGTTGATTCAGTAATGTGGTAAACACAGAGTCGTTGATTATGTCCTAAACGTCCACACTTAACACATAACATATTTAAACCTTCATAAGGGATAGTTTGTTTATGATTACCTATGTAAATATGTGTTGTTAAGGGTTGATCCAATGGAACTTTTACACATAATCTGGCATATCGTCCTCTTGTAGTTGAAGATGTGCAAGTATCAATATTTAGTATTTTTCCAATTTTGTTGCCCAGTCTTTGTAAGATTTGGAGATCGTAAAATTCAGTCGGTAACTCAGGTAGACGTAACCATATGGCAGAGTAGTTGATTGTTGTTGATGATGCCATAAATTTAGGTTCCCATTGACGGACCGAGAGATAGTGATTTAGTATAAACCATGGTCCGTCCTAAAAAGCATGTAACTTGTTTTCTTCTTTTTGAAATTTAAGAAGGAAAAAATCAAATCCTAAATCAATTAGTGGGAGATTTTCAGTTGGCTTCCATAGGTCATAAAATTTTTGCCTAAGTAATTGATGATTGACCTTGCGTCCATACACCTTGACAATAACTGCATGTTGCCATGGTGTGTAAATTCGATTTTTCTCCTCAACTGAAAGAGGTATGAAAATAGAAGGATCCGTAGATACTTCTGTTTCATCAAAAAGAGTTTGTTGAACATGAAGTGAGGAGGAACTGTTTGTGGATGAAGCTGGGATGGTGTTAGAAAGGAGTGTGTTAAGATATGATTTTCTTGTAGACTCAATAGGAGATGAGGAAAAAACTCGAGCGTCAATGTTCATTTGATTATTATTAGATATTGGTAAGGTTGAAGAAGTTGGATCAGGGGGTTTAGGAGGAATAGGGGATATGAAAACCCTAAAAACAAGGTTTTCCAGAACTGTTTGACTTTAAAAAATATGGATGCCGTAGACTGAACCATATTTGTGGAGAAAGCGGACAATTGCTCAGCTGTGGATTTTTTTAGCTATTTTATATTTAGAATCTTTCCTTGCATTTAAATTCAAATCTTTTTAAAATCTTTCTTTACATATTCAATTAACTCATTATGTGATGTAGTCCTTCTATTCTGATACTGTTAACCTTATTTTTAGGGTTTTCATATCATTCAATATTAAGTTGAATTAAGTTCGAATTCTTAAATATTAGGGAGATAATAAAATAATTAATTTTAAATATTAGGTTTAAATGACTATTTTATTTACTATGAAACCTATTTTTAAAGGGTAAAAAAGACGAACGGCATTTCTCTAAGAGCCTTCGTGCTTTTAATATAGTATAGATATAGATATAGATAGTCTTAGGGTGCACGCTTTGCACGTGTACCCATATCGATTAAAAAAAATAACATTTTTAAATATAAGTAAATAATACATATTTGACATGCAATTATCATGTCATTTCAAAAGTATTTTTAGAATTTAATATTGTCTTTGAGATTATAACGGTGATAGGTATCAAAACTTTATATCTATGATAGTATTATTTAAATTTGCTCTTATATTTTTGTATGTACATTTTGAATATAGAAGGAGTATTTGATTTAAAGGGTAATGAAAGTACTATTGTATACCTTGGTAATCAAATTAATATAATTTTCGCAAAATGATAACCGCAACAATAAGACAATATTACTCTGAAATGTGAATTTCTCGTTTGAACTTTTGGTGTTCATGTTCTTTGCTTGATCCCTAGCTTTGGTCCCTAGCTTGTTTCATGAAGAAATCTGATTTTAAACCCATTTTGTCTATAATCACGTTAATAACATATAGTCAATAGTCTATTTATGAAACATATCGCAACGTCCATTGGAACCACTTGCTCTTATGAGGACTCTAATTCATTAATCAAGATGGAAGCAAATTGTGTTCTTAAATATTAGTGATAGAGAATCGAAGTTCCGATTTTTGTAGAAGAACCAAAGTTTTCAAGAAGAAACTCTATTGTGGAAGGATTATATAAGTAAAATTTGTATAAGGAAAAGATTGAATTCCTAAATTTTAGGAGTTTCTATTTAATTACAAAGTTCCAAATATTAGGAAAATGATTAAATTATGCTTTTGTCAAATATGAAATTTATTTTAAAAGAGCAAAAATGACGAACAATATTTCGCGTTGAGGAATATTTTCCTTGCTTTTCAACATAATAAAAGAATAATGTAATACATGGGGTAGTAATGGCATTGATAAGTTAATAACTTGAAAGGTTGACGTTACCGCTTTGATCTCTATTATACTAGTTAGGTGGTGCCCGCGCACAACACGGGCACACGCCTACTTGTTCGTGTTAATTAAGACGCTTGTTCGTGTTAATCAGAAGGTTCTTAAACATAATATGTGAGACGACAAAGATGATAGAATTCCTAGCGATATAGGTCTCAAGTTCTTTCTTGAACACGTGGACTATGGGGAAAATGAAATAATCTCAAATGACCTGTGCCAAAGCATGCAGTTTTATATCTATTATTCACATCAAGAGTCACCTGTGCTCTGCCCAAAGCTATAGTCTCATATGATACAATTCAAACATGCACTACGTACACCCTCTTTTTTTTTAAACCCCTTTTACTTTGGCTTCATGTTCCAACAAACACAACTACATGATTACCAAAAGAAAATTAACACCAAAAACATATGTCATCAAAGAAGTAGAAAAACTAAGTTGCAATTAGATCAACATTTCCAACAATCTTGAAGTCACAGTCAACTATAAATTACTTTAGATTTATTTGCAAAAAATAAGTCCCATGGAAATAAATTTAATGAAAAGTCTCTAGTGAACCACAAGTAACAAATTTCTTTTTTTCTTCTTATTTGTCTTCGTCAGAATCACCAGTAGAATAATGCCTGAAGCATAGATAAGTCACTCTCATCAGTCAATTCTTTAGAAATTTTGTTCAAGGGTGATCGAGAATGTTTTACCTTGAAAATTTTGATTATAAATGTATACTCCTTGCTGAAGAATAAGAAGCATGCAATTTAGACACAAGAAAGGTAATTTAGATGCACAAATTTGTAACGACCCGGTAGGTCGTTTTGATAGTTAGCACCTCAATCCCCTAATAATTGTTTTTCCTATGTTTATTTCTGCTTTTGGGACTTGTCCGAACGTTGAGTGGTGAAATTCGGAGAGTTTTTGGACACATAGTCCTTATGTGTGAGTTTAAGATTTAGAAATCGGGTCGTAGTTAGAATTGTGTGAAGACGGATCCGGAATGGATTTCCGTCGACTCCGTTAGCTCCATTGGGTGATTTCGGGGTTATGACCGTGTTCAGAATGTGTTTTCGAGGTTTGTAGTAGATTTAGGCTTGAATTGGCAAAAGTTGGAATTTCGGCGATTTCGGTCGATAGATGAAATTTTGATATCGGACTCGGAATGGAATTTCGAGAGTGGCTGTAGGTCTGTAGTGTCATTCATGACCTGTGCATAAAATTTGAGGTCATTCGGACTAGTTTTGGCGTGTTTCGGCATCGGTTGTGAAATTTAGAAATTTCATAAGTTCTTAGGCTTGAATCCATGCATAATTGGTGATGTTGATGTTATGGGATGTGTTTTGAAGGCTCGACTAAGTTTTAATGAGGTATTAGAACTGGTTGGTAAGTTTGGTTGAGGTCCGGGGGGCCTCGGGTGTGTTTCGGATGCTCAAACGGGCATTTTAGCCTTAAGTGTTATTGCTGGTTTTTCTGGTTTTTACAACAGCAGTCATTTGTTCATTGCGATCGCGTGAGTTCATCCGCGATCGCATAGAGTAAGCTGAGGAAGGCAGGATTTGTTATATGCGATCGCACAAGTTGTTTCGCGATCGCAGTGTTTGGGCAGACTAGTCTCCACGTTCGCATAGTCCATGTCGCGGTCGCATAGAATACCTTAGGCAGCGGAAGATTTGAGTATTGTTCTACGCGGTCGCGTGAAGCCAATCATGATCGCGTAGCTTTGAGTAGATACGGTCCACGATCGGGAGTAGTACTCTGTGTTCACATAGAGGAATTTTAGGTGCGTGATGGAATACCCTTCGCGATTGCGACGGGAAGTACGCGATCGCATAGAGCAAAGAACTGGGCAGAATCTTAAAAACTCAAATCGAGGGTTTAAGCCATATTTCACATTTTTGAACTTGAGAGCTCGGGAAGTGCGATTTTTGAAGAGATTTTCACCTGAGCAATTTAGGTAAGTTATTCCTACTCGGTTTAGACTAATTTACATGATTATACTCTTATATCTACCCTTTTAAATTCGAATTTATGGTGAAAAGATTGGAGAAAATTGGGTAAAGTTCCTAGGCCAAGTTCTTGAGTTTTGATCGGGATTTTAATATCCGATTTGATTAATTCTTATATGGTTAGAATCGTGAGTGAATGGATGTTCGAAATTTATAATTTTTACCTGATTCCGAGACGTGGGCCCGGGGGACTTTTTTGGATAATTTTCCTAATTTCGCGTAGTAACTTCGAACTAATTAGCTATTTTGATTCCTTAAAGTGATATACATACATTATGCAATCAAATTGAATAGATTTGAGCCATCCAGAGTCGGATACTCGTGGCAAGAGTGTGGTTTTGAGTTGAGTAGCGCAATCGAGGTAAGTAGCTTGCCTAATTCTGTGTTGGGGACTTCCCTTTAGGTTGTTTTGATACTTTTTTGTTATATGGGAGTCGTGTACGCGAGCTGACGAGTGTGTACATGGGCCATTGTTGCTAAAACTCCATTTTCCTTCCATGACATAAATCATTTTATTCCTATTTCACTATTTCATGTACTAACTGTGTAGTTTGGATTAGGAAGGAGCATGTCTCCCTGTTTTACTTGAATTTCTCCTAATTGTCACTACGTGCATCATGTTTAGGTAGTCTTATCCGTATTCTTGCCTGTGATTTTCTTGAACTGTTTAAATAAAATGTATCCGGTATTCATTCGCATTGCATATTTAAATTGGGACTACGGACGAGATTCCGGGAGCTTTCCCCCTGTACTGCATTGCATATTTAAATTGGGACTACAGACGAGACTCCAGGAGTTTTCCCTCTGTACTGCATTGCATATTTAAATTGGGACTACATACGAGACTCCAGGAGCTTTCCCCCTGTACTGCATTGCATATTTACTACTGTGAGATACGTTGTGGTGAGCCGAGGGCTCCCTGTTGCTATTTTCTTTCAGCTTGTTGTTTCTATATTTTTCCTTAGCTTATTATATCTCTCTATTCAAATTTTAAACTGCTTTACTATAAAAATCCAGTAGAGCCTTAACCTGACCTCGTCACTACTTGACTGGGGTTAGGCTTGACACTTACTGAGTACCAATTTGTGGTGTACTCATGCCCTTTCCTGCGCATGTTTTCCATGTGCAGATCCAGATACCAGCACTTCGTTTCATGGCTAGGGGTCCGAGCAGCGGTTTTGAGGAGACCGAAAGGTAATTCTGCCGCGTCCGCAGAATCCCTCGAGTCACCTTCCACTCCAGACTTAAATACATTTTTTTTCATGTATTTCCTTACGTTGTATAGAGCATTTGAGATAGAGTTTGTAACTAATGTGATATTTCGGGTTTTGGGAGTCAAATGTGTACATGTCGAGCGGTTATGTTATATCTACTTAAGTTTTTTTCTGTCTTTATTTATTGATTCTATTATTTCTGCAAATTTAGGCTTACCTAGTCGTAGAGACTAGATGCCGTCACGATACCTTTCGGAGGGTCAATCGAGCGTGACAAAATTAAAACCAGTTACAATAGCTGGAGGTAAAAATACAATTACAGAGTAAACAATCATATAAAAATAATTGATGTTATGTACTTCACTGACCTATGAGGTTATGCATTATTAATAATTGAATACCAAGACTTAAAACCAAGAATTTTTTAAGTCTTACCTTTTCAAGAATTTAAAAAAATAAATATTGAATTCCGAGTATATCAAGAGCGAGAAAATATGACAGTACGCAACTTTATGCTCTCAAAAAAGAGGTTCCCTTGTCTTCGCGAAGGAATTCCTAACTAAGCTCAGCACAAACATTAGAGAGAGATTCAAATTCACAACAGAATAGAATCTATTTGCCATATAGACGCTTAACTCTAGCATCTGGAGACTCGTATGAAAAAAGATAAAGAAAGAGAAGCATATAAGTAACAATACACTAAATATAAACGATCCAAATTTTACAGCGTGGGGATCCAGTCCCTTGCAAGTGCAAAAGGTAGAGTTCCTCACTGACCTAAGTGATTTGATTGCCAATTTACCTTTGTATTTGATAACTATGTGCCTTTTAAGTCTAAAATTTCCTTGTTGTTATAAATAAAATTCTATTTAAGGTGAATGCTTATATTTTAGAGAGAATGTAGGGATTTTATTTGGTGGCTAAGTTACTCTTTCCCTATAAATAAAGGGGTCCTACTCCATTGTAATTCATCCCAAAATCAATAAGAATTTTCTCTCTACTTTTCTCTGCAATACTCTTCTTCTTTTATTGTTTCATAACACGTTATCAACACGAGACTCTAACTAATTGAGTAGAAGCTTTGGGATTGAGCATAATGATTATCAATTGTTCCATGAACTTCCTTCATGATTAAATTCTGGATTTAAAGTAAGTATTTTACTTTATTTGTCTCTTTTAAATTCTTGAAATTCTATAATTTGATTTTAAATACAAGCAAAGACAATAAACTTTGATTAAAACTCTAATAGAGTTTGCAAGAAATTATAACCATCCGAAGTGGTAAAATTTTTATGTCTTTCCATGATCAAATTCATGTATGATTGTGGGCAAAGAAGTGGAAACCCGTCCTATTGAATTTGCTTCATTCTCATTTCCCTTAAGAGAATGTGATAGCAATATGTATAAGTCTGAAAGAAGACAAAATATTACCGTGAAGGTATCAATGGATGTGGACGTAGCAATAGACGAAATTATAATCGTCATCATTGTGATAATGAGAATAATAAGGGTTATCAAAATAATCATTCACGTTGTGAAAGTAATACTTGCCATCGATTTGACATGAGATTTGTAAAGCGCATATAGATGATTATGGTTCATTCATGATGTGAATGTGACAACATCTGATGTATGAAGACATATTCTTGGAAGAATATGAACGTGCTAGTGGTAGTGAATATACCACACTCACATCTAGAAAAAGGTTTGAGATGAAATAAGAAAATAATTTCATTATTATGGCATGAATGGTCATTGATCACGTACATATTGTGATTATGCAAAAATATTATGGCAATGTAATTATTAAAAGACAACAGTAATGCAAGAAACAGATCTTACATATAATTTTGACAATGACCATAATTTATAATTTTCTCTTTAAAAGTAATATCCATCATATGAATGTTGATGAATATGTGGTAGTACCAAATTAATTGAGAGCTCCGGAAGAGCTAATTATTACTATTTTGGAGGAATACAATTGATTATCATATCAATTTATTGTGTTGTAGTAAGTCTCAAAGAAACTTATTGAGTTTCTAAAGTATTCGCGAAAGCAGTTGGTTATATTGAGACTACAAATAAAGGAAAAATTTAATATCTTCTAATACTACAACTTGTAGCGAGATAATATGTATGTGAAAAACTACCCGCTTTATTCTCCAGTTTATACTACACAAATAAAAAAATACCACAATAAAGTGGATGTTTATTGATATAAAAATCCATATCATAATAAACTTGGAGTTCATTGATAATTGCACACGTCATGGTGTAAACCTGAACTTTATCAATATTGATAATTTAATCAGTTGGCATAATTGATTTAGCCATATCAATTTAAGTATGATGTGCAAAAATAAAAGAGAATTCACATGAGTAAATATTAAAGAACTAAAAGCTCTTTACGAATTATCTTATGTTGCTTGTTCTCATTAATTAATAAACTAACTAAAAATTGGGATTGATCCCATGAATGTTGAAAGTATCAAAGGTGAATATGTGCTCATTCACCTGCCATGTATACCACATAAGATGCATCTATGAGATGGTTACATGTGCGATTATTATTAACCCGCAACCTGGTGTTTGCGAGGTAACTTGCTCAATAATTTAATTTAGAGCATAATTTCCAGATTTTCTATTCAAGATAGTTTATCTTGATAAGTTGGTTTACATCACAACTGGTTTAGCAAGATGATTTATTGGGTGCCTACACTTAATAATTAAACTATTGCTTATGAGAACAAAGTTATCTATATCAATTTGATATAGGTTATGGTCTCAACAAGAATAACTCAACTATGAAGAGATAATGTGTAGCAATGATTCCACAAAAGTATAATTCAACGATAAGGGAGACAACAAGAATCAATGATTCAAAATAAGGGTCAATAATGAAAAGGGATAACAAAGCTTCATTTAAGGTTGAGCAATTACAGAGAGATACAACAAATTCTATTAAGGATAAACAATTATGGAAAATATAATAATAACTTCAATTAAGGATAGACAATGGAGGAAAAGATAATAATAACTTCAATTAAGGATAGACAATTACGAAAAAGATAATAAAAAATTCAATTAAGGATACGCAATTACGGAAAGGATAGCATGGCAATAAAAGAGGAAGCACGCCAGTTAAGGCACATAAGAGTTTAATCGACAATAAGGGTAGAACTCGAAGCAATTAATTCCAAATAAGACATGTAAGGGTGAATTTAGTAAATTGGGGATTTAACATGATTAAACAACATCATATCTAATGAATTGAAGAACCTAAGATCCCTAAGCAGTCAAATTTCCACAAATAAGCCCAAACACATACTCATCACCTCGTGTATACGGCCTTCACATGACACAATTAGCACAAATGACTCAAATCCTAAGGGGTAGTTCCCCCACACAAAGTTAGGCAAGATACTTACCTCAAATAAGCTAGACTGATACTCTAAAATAACCTTCTAGAGTGAAACAACCTCCGGACGGCTCAAATCTAGCCAAAATAATTCCAAATCATAAATAAAACTCATAGGAAAGAATTACAGATAATAAAGTTTCAATCTTTAACTAAAACTAAAAAATCAATCCCAGACTCGCACTTCGGAACCCGACAAAATTCGCAAAACTGGAAAACCCATTCGATACGAGTCCAACAATGCAAGAATTACAAAATTCTGATATCGAATCGCCCTTCAAATCCTCATTTTACTTTTTGAAAGATTTTTACAAATTTTTCCTAAATTTTCAACTTAATTCACTAATTAAGTGATGAAGATAACAACGGATTCATGAAATATAATAAGATTTGGGTAAAGGACACTTACCCTAATGAGGTACTTGACAAACCCACAAAAAGTTTCCCAAAGTCGAGTTCTACAACTCCAAAATGTTAAAAATCCCCAAACACTTCGAAATATATGTTCTGCCCAGCGTTTTTCGCATTTGCTAGAAAATTCGCATCTACTGCCTTGCATTTGCAAGAAATAGATCGCTTATGCAAACACAACCTATTAGGCCAGGATCAACATCTGTAAAAAACACAGTCGCACCCGTGGCAATGCAGAAGCGCCAAACGAGCCACATAAGCGACCATCTTCGCGATGCGATCACTAGGCCGCGAAAGTGGCCACCGCACCTGCGTGCAAAACTACGCAAAAGCGAGACCCTTCTCAGGTCTCAATCATCGCAGAAACGACCATACTCATGCAGAAGCGGAGTCGCACCTGCGCTCCAAAATGTCACAGGTGCGAAGCACCAGAACCAGACCTGCCTAAAGCATGAAAATGATACGAAGCTCGTATGGAACTCTTCCGAGCCACTCGGGACCCCGTTCGAATATACCAACAAGTCCTTTAACATAACACAGACCTACTCGAGGCTTCAAATCACATCAAGCAACGTCGAAACTACTAATCGCACCTTGAATCGAACTTATGAACTTTCAAATCTTTCAACTTCTAAAACTCGTGCCGAAACATATCAAATCAACTCGGAATGATGTCAAATTTTGCATGCAAGTCCCAAATGATATAATGGAGCTAATCCAACTCTAGGAATCACAATCCAATCCCGATATCAATAAAGTCAACTCCCTGTCAAACCTCTTAACCTTCCAAAACTTTAACTTTTCAATTTTTTTCCAAAATGCATCAAATTACCCTACGGACCTCCAAATCCAGACTCACACTTAACTCCAAAATCACCATACAAGCTATTGGAATCATCAAAACACCATTTCGGTGTGTTCTATACAAAAGTCAAATTCCAGTCAACTCTTACCGCTTAAGCTTCTAAAACAAGAATCCTTCTTCCAAATTGACCCTGAATAATCAAAAAATTGAACGCGATCACACACGCAAGTCATAACATATAGTACGAACCTGCTCGAGACCTTAAGTCGTCGAACAGAACGCTAATTCTCAAAACGACCGGTCGAGTCGTTATAATTATCAATGTATAATCGGCTAAAAAAAGTAAATAGTTTATCTATTCGGCTATTTGTGTAAAGATTTCGTACATTTTCCACCCAAAAAATTGCAGGTATATGATATTTTCTTGGGTGGTCTTTAACTTTTAAACACCACTGTTCCCATGAGCAGAACTTCAAGATCAAAAGTTAAAAGTGTTGCTCGTAAGGCGAGCTAAGTTAAAAGTGTTGCTCGTAAGGCGAGCTAACACTTACTATTAAATTTGATATTTTGGATAGGGCTGTTCAAAACCGAACCGTAACCATTAATCGAACCAAAAAATGGCATATTGGATTATTGGTATCGGGTTACAGAGTAATGGTTGGTGAACGGATTGAGATTTTATAATTAATGGCATAACACTTTAGGGATGGATCACTCAATTTTCTTATTAGATAAACGGTTAACCAAAAAGAGTACCTTGAAGTTCCCAAGAGTACCTTAGGGTTTCAAAACATGTTATGTTTACAGTATATTGAAAAGCATGTACTCAAAATGATGTATGTAAAGAAGTTACGTGCATCTCTTCTTTCTTCTTTTGTTGTTGGTATACATGTTCCTTGATTGTACAGTTGTCTCGAAGAGTAAGGGATCAAAGACACTTCATTTTAGTACTTTTTAGTATAGCAGTAGTAATTAAATCTCACAACTTACAGGAAAATATTTTTAGCTATGCAACCAAACGAACTAGAATTCAAATATTTTCTATTTGATTCAGACGATAAGCAGCCTGCTAATTGTTAATCCGATACCAATCCACCCATTGTCTTATTGGATGACTAGCGAATTACTAAATTTATAAATCGATAATCGATAAGCTGAACTGTTAAGCATAATAATCCGTCCAATCCGCTCGATAAACACCCCTAATTTTGGAGATAAGTGAAGACAAAAATTTAATACCATCCACTTTGAGGGTTATTTCTGGGGCATTTGCATCTATACTCGCTTTTCGTGTCACGTTTTAACTTGTGCCCGCTTTGCAAAAAAATTACAAGTGTACCCGTTTTTTCGCATAACTTCAGCATGCGGGGCTGAAGTAGCAAAGACAATCACGCAAAACTTCACCATTCTAGTAGACGGGCCTGAAGTAGCAAGTGTGCTGGACCAAGTGTGCTGAAGTTTTTGTTTGTACTTGATGAACTTAAGCATAATAGCTGAAGTTTTGTTCTCTATTTGCTGAAGTTTTTGTTTAACATGTGTACGTTTTAACGCAAAGCTTTTGTTTGTAATTGCTGAAGTTTTTTGTTTTTGTAACTAGCGAACTTCAGCTGTAGAGCTGAAGTTTTTGTTTTGTAACTGGCGAATTTCAGCTCTAGAGCTGAAGTTTTTATTTTTGTAACCGGCGAAGAGCTGAAGTTCTTGTTTTGTAACTGACGAACTTCAACTCTAGAGCTGAAGTAACTGAAGTTTGTTCTCTATTTGCTGAAGTTTTTGTTTAACTTGTGCACGTCTCAACGCAAAGCTTTTGTTTGTAATTGCTGAAATTTTGATTTTTGTAACTGACGAACTTCAACTCTAGAGCTGAAGTAACTGAAGTTTGTTCTCTATTTGCTGAAGTTTTTGTTTAACTTGTGCACGTCTCAACGCAAAGCTTTTGTTTGTAATTGCTGAAATTTTGATTTTTGTAACTGACGAACTTCAACTAGTTTTTGTTTTGTAACTGACGAACTTCAGCTCTAATAAACATATTTATGGCAATTATCCCATGAACTGAAGTTTCATAGCAGCACCAACATCAGCAGAAGAAAGAAGAAGAAGAAGAAGAAGAAAACAAAGGAAGAGAAAGGAACTGAAGTTATTTAAAAACTGTGTACAAATTAAAATTTAAAAAAAAATAAGTATAGATTAAATGGGTCGACCAAATAGGACGCCCCTCGCAATTTATACATTATTTCTTTACTTCAATGGCCGCACCCAAATACGAAAGGGCGTTCCAAGTACCAAGCCAAAGCTCGTATTTATGCAAGCCCATTTAGAAAGCCCTATGTCAATAACTCCAGCAGTCCCCCGCCGCGCAAAACCCTAGCAACTTCAAATACTGATCACACCTATATATTCAACCCTCTTCCCACCTGCTTTCCTCAGATTCTTTTAGCTATTGTGGTCCTCATGTCCTCTACCCTTTAGCTTTGTACTCTTTATTTTTCCTCTTCTTGATTTTGTTTGATAAAACTTTGTGCGGTGATGATACAATTTGTGGACTAGAGTTTCTGATCTGGGGTTTCTAACCCCTTATGGTTGAAGACAAACCCTTGGCTGTCTGAGCACACACTCTTCTTTATAATATTTCTTACTTATTTTATTTTGGATTTCAAAAAAAAAAGTTCATTTCCCCATGTTCTCTGTCACCAAGGTTTTTTGTTAAAATTCCATGTTTAAAGAGCTTCTCCGAAATCATCCACATGTGGATGCAGGATTTTATCTTCATATGTACGAACATGTATATAATTTTGATGATGTATTTATCTAGAGTTGAAGTTGTGAATATTCATTCCTTTATTTTTCTCTGACATTTTTGTTCTGTTTTCAGACAGACAGAGAGGGGCTTATGATGATAAATTTAAATTATCTTAGCGGATTTCAGTGAGATTTAATTATCAATGATCTGATTGTTACACACACTGAGGCTCTTTTCTTATTAATTCTTTTTTCTTTTCTCGTGAATATACAATTATAACTGCTCTAAGTATATAATTTGAATAATAAAAGATTGATGGGAAAGGCATGCTGTGATGAGGTGAGCACCATATGGTGTTTTAGGGCAGTGGAAGTGAGGCGTTATAGCCTTCTCCGTGAGCCCATTTTAATTAATGACTTCTCCTTCCACTGAGCATTCTTCCTTTTTCTCCATCTTCAAATTTAGAGTTTCAATCTTTGTTTCTATCTATTTTAGTGCTGAGAAGCAGAAAGGTTCCAACTTTTATGGACAAAAATGTAGGTGTTCAAGATGGAGATAGAGAACCAACATCTTCTCTATTCCCCTTAAACATAAAGAATAAACAGGGTAAACGTTACTCATTCATATGACCATTTTAAAACTTGCTTGACGTAAGAAATCTCTAGCATGAATTCCGGTCTGAATTAAGTTCAACCCAATGACAACTTTCCATGGGGCAAAGCCATGCATAATCATCCTTTACTGGTACATCTTAAAACTACCAGCCTTGGGCCACAAAACCTTTCCATTATCAAATACTCCTTCTCTTCCATTTTGTGTGAATCCATTTGGCTGGATACGAAGTTTAAGAAAAAAGAGATAAATAGTTTAAAAGAGTGCCAAGAAATAACGCATACTTATCACTTTTGGAAGGTTGGAACCCTCGATTCATCCGACTCAAGGAGAAAAAGGGGTGGGGGTCTATGATGTGATACTAAAGTATGACCGGTTATAAAATAAGGTAAATATATTTTGTGGCTATAAATCATTGTAATAAGGTAAAGTATTTCTAAATGGAAAAAGTGGTCATTTTTTTTGACACAGATTAAAAAATAAATAGATTCACATAAATTGAAACTGATTAGTTATACTTCCTATACATTTGACCTCTGTACATCTTGTTTCAACAGCTTCTTCTGGAAATGCTTATTGTCATGTGCCTTATTTCTTTAGCTAAGTTCATTTTCTTTCTTAATTTTAGTTCCTCTCCCCCAATTAGTGGGAAAATATTGGGTTTGTTGTTGTTGTAATATTCGGTTCTTCTTTTATGTGACATCTGACATTCAGTTTTGTGTTTCTATTTCTCTTCTTGATTTTGTTTTATTAAAATTGTGTGCGGTGAGGAAGCAAATATGTGGACTAGAGTTTCTGATCTGGGGTTTCAAACCCCCCAATGGTTGAAGACAAACCCTTGGCTGTCTGAGCACACACTCTTCTCTATTTAATTTTGTTTTAATTTTTGCATTTCTAAAAATTTGTTGCTTAAAGAGCTTTTCTCGAGTTGAACTAGTTATTGTTCATTATTATTTTATGATGTTGTTATGTTTTAAGACAGAGAGATGCTTATGATGATAACTACAATTATCTTAGCGGATTTCAGTGAGATTTAATTATCAATGATCTGATGTTACACACACTGAGGCCCTTCTCTTTAAATCTTTTTATTTTGTCTAAGTACTTGAGAGTTTTCTCATGATTCTCCAATGGTAGATTTTGTGCCAATTTGGGCTGTGACGTATGTAATAGCTTGTTTGGCCAAGCTTCAAAAATCAGCGTATTTTGAGAAGTATTTTTTTCAAATATGTTTTTTTTCAGAAGTACTTTTGGTGAGGTGTTTTTGTGAAGAAATTACTTTTTTTTGCCTTTCCAAAACTGTTTATACTCACAAGCATTTCTGTTTCTTCTAAAAGCTTGGTAAAAAACTTGGGGTTTTGGCATGGTGTGACAATGTGCTCATACAATTGGCAGAAAATAGCTTTAGTTATATATATTGGCACCAAATAGCACATAAATATATATCACAACAATAATATGTATATCCATAAAAATATATATTAAAATTTTATCCATGAAAATTTGTGTTATATATACGATATACAATGTGATATACACGGGCGTCAATAAAAACATTGTGTGGTGTACACGATATACAAACTGATATACACATATGTTAAAAATCTATCTGGATATACATTGATGTACACGTTATGCAATGTGATATACACATGTCCTTACAAGTAGATTATAATACTGGTCATTTGGCAGGTGGCGTGCTAATAAAATGACAGTGTTCTGCCAAAAATCAACCCAATTTTTTCGGCTATTGTAGTCCAAAAATATGCCCAAAATAATGAATTTTTCGACTACAATAGTTGAAAAAATGTGCCCAGAATATGAATTTTTCGACTACGGTAGTTGAAAAAATGACATAAACATTTCGATTACTTTTGTCGGAAAATAAAATAAAAATAATTAATAAATAATTATTATTTAAAATGAACTCTGAACAAATGAAGAGCTGATTTTTATGTTATTAATGTACTGAAAACGATATAGGGTTATGGGCTATCTAACATTCCTGTTGTATTCTTCAATTGAATTGACTAATTGATTCATCTAGTTCATTGGTTGACAAAGTTAATATAGCTCATAAAACTCTGTCGAGTTCTTACTCGTCTATTCAAGGTAACCTAACTCCTAGTCTATAAGCAAGAACGCATTTATAATTCCTGTACATCAACCAAGCAAGCCAATTAGGTATATGCCTATCCTAACCGCGAATCTATTCCCCGATGCTAGAGTTCGAGAGCTTTCTCTACTCAATCCTATGTGCAATATCTATCTTAGATTGATAGATAATATTCAATTAGAGATCAATAAATTAAATAATTAAGTGAAAAATTGAATAAATATACCAATATGACAAATCAAGATAGCAAAATCACTATCCGAATGACAATAGTCATGAAAGAACCACAACCCAGAACGTGAAGTTTAGCTCCACATAAAGATGGTATCCAAACAACAAATCATATAAAGAAACATAGCTCTGTGCTATCCCCTTGTCAAAGGTTACTCTCAATAACGTTCTCCTCCTCTAAAATAGATTTAGAATCCTTTTTATACAAGTTCGAGGTGTCTAGAGCCGAAATAACCAAGTCTCAGACGAAATAGGAAAAATCCTGCATGCAGGGTCCATGCCAGCCCGAGGCGGTGGCCCTAAAACCATAAACGTTTCTCGTCTTCTTGGGTGCTCTTTAAATTGCCGCATAACTTCTTGATAGTTTCTAGGACTCCACAAACTGTAAAGAGACTTGGTCCTTTGCCAGTTCACTCAGAGTTATTGATAGAGACAATAAGTAAAAGAGGCACAGGATTTTTACGTGGAAAACTCCCAACTCAAGGGGACAAAAACCACGACCTACACTGGTAGGATTTCAACTTCACTAACTTGTAATCTCAACTATTACAAGCCACTTTGTAATGACTCTCTTACAAAGACTTTGACACACTAACTTGTAATATACTTATTACAAGCCACTTTGTTACTCACTAGTGACAAAGACTTTAACTTATGACTGCACTTGTCACAACACAAACACGGATGATTTATGATTTTGAGTTTCCTAAAACAAGGCTTCTAAGAAAGCAAATAGGATACAATGAAAAGCAAAATACGAGATTACAACTCAACTAAGGACACCTAACAACATGTAGTGAAACTGGTCTGTCTTAGTGGAGTTGTCTTCTTGTTCTTGACACACTTGAGTCTTCAATGCAAGAGCAACAATTCAATGCTTGAGAGAATGTTTAGTAAATGCTCAAGTGAATATCTTGTTTGTCTTCAAACAAGATATTATATCCCTAGGTCATCCCAAGAAGGATGCCCATGCTTAGTTGGTACAATCTTCAACCAATGGGAAGTGACTGCTGCACTATTACTGCACTGTAGCGTGTATAGTTGCAGGCAGTCACTTTTCTGTCACAACTTTCCAACTGTAGAGTTGACCTGTACTTCCGTCAGTGAGAATGTTAAGGGATCAGGTCCCTAATCTGTTTCCTGTGAGTTCAAATGTACACTGCCCACATTTTTGAGTTCATGCTGACTGATTGTGCTGGTTACACATCAGGTCCTTTATCTGGTTCTTTATATAAAAGTTTGTTAGATCATCAAAACGGAATACTAACCTATCAATTTCCCCCTTTTGGATGATGACAAACTTTTATAATTGATGAACAGTTATATAGTGTTATATAATCTAACTTAACCAGATACAAGACCAGGACCCCATATTGTTCCCCCTGTTTGTGTGCTTCCCCCTTAAACCTTTCTTATTTATCAACGATATCTTCCCTCTTTTGGCATCATAAAAAGACAGAACCATACAGAAAGCATAAAAAAGTATAACAAAGCTAACTCATGCCCCATGTGGGCAAACAACATGATAGAAAACAGAAGGAAGAGGCAAGCAGGCAATAGCAGAATATTAAGAAGCTGATTCATTCATATCAAAAGAGTTGTTAAATACAGAGAAGTCTTTGCTTGGGATAGCAAAGACTTAATTTGAACTTTTGAAAACGGGAGCAGCTAGGTGGGATCCAATTACCAAACACAAAAAGAGCAAAAGAAGTACTTGTGAACAACTAATTTTTGACCACACCCAAATTCTATACTATTTTTGGAGTAAATATTTCTTTTAGGTTTAATATTAATACTTAAATTTTTTATCTTACTCTTAATAGGTTTATTTAAGAAAATTAAAAACTACAAAAAATATTCACGATCTTAGAATATAAGATTTGTTCTTATGTTTAAATAGAAGAAATATATATATATATATATATATATATATATATATATATAAACTTGGTTTCTTCTAATTTAAATATAAGTTATAATAGTATTTTTCTTAGTATAATTTAAACTCTAATGTAAATATTGTATTTTCTTATTTATATAGTTTTCTTTACATCTAAAAGTAAGTTATATATATATATATATACTAAAAAGGAAAAAAAACACCCATTATCCCCACTTTTCTAGCATAACTCCGCACTCTTCACATCACTCACTCCCACTTTCCCCATTCCTTCACGTCCCTCTCCCCCACTCTTTACACGATTCACGTTTTTTTCCCCATTACCCCATTACTTACTCCATTATATTCTAATGCTAACAGACCTTTTAGGGGGGGAAATGGTTTTTATATATATCAGCTGTTTTGAGTTTAAAAAAAAAGGAAAGGGGTCTTCTTCTTCATTTTAATACTCCAGTAGGAAACCCCAGAAACAGATAACTATATCTCCATCCTTCAAAGCCTTGAAAACTAACAACCAAAGCACCATAGTTCACCTCCTTCAAACCATCACTGATTTTCGTTTCTTTCCTTCATTAAAACACTCCAAAAACGCAGCAAAATCACCTCCAAAAGCCTTCCAAATACAGCAGAAAACACAAAGGCAGATCTAGAAAAAACACAGCAGATGTGGCTTCTCCATTCCACTTTTAAAATCTTTTCTGAAGCCATGTAAATGCATTTTCTCTACTTCACTGTCTTGCCGGCGTTTTACCGGAGTTTCACCATCTCCATCAAGATCTCTTTCACTATAAAATGCAGCAACTCCACCTTCATTAATTGTTGTTATTCTTTTAAGTTGAGCTCAGTCCGTCAAGGTGTTGTCGAGGCCCCTGTTCGAGGTTTGCGTTCGAGGTCTTTGGTTGATGATACGGGTAGTGTTCGAGTTAAATTGGTACTCTCTTCAGAAAAATTCAATACATAATCAATTTTTTTTCCATTTAAATGTCAGCTTCTGTTTTCTAGCGTTTTGATAATACTATTACATCGGGGTGGTCATCTCTTAGCTAAATTTTTTTTGTTGCTATTGATTTTGCATCTACATGTTTAGTTCATATAGAATATTTTATTATCTTTGGCCTTCTGATTTATTTGAAGATTGCTGAATAAGTACATGTTTTTCTTTTGAATTTAAAACCCAAAGTTTAAACATATAAGAATAAAAAATAAAAAGCTATGTGAACTGTTAGCTAAAGTTGAAAAGCTTTGTTAATTGTTTAGACATATCCCTGTTTCTCTCTTAACATGAATTATTTACGTGCTTCATGTAATTGTTAAAAATAATGTCTTTATTTGTGAGATTAGCANTGCTTATCCCACAAATAAATCCATACCTCATGACTTTACAATAATACCAAAGTTTAGGAAGAATAATGAACATCGTTAGAGTGCTTTAGGCGCAATTTTAATTAATCTAGCGTGATTATGTATACGTTCGCGTAACATAATTATGATTTTCAAAATTAAAACAGATGTACGCGTTCGTGCGACTTTGGCCAAAAACAATCTTGATAATTAATAAAGTATTATTAATTGGATACACGTACGCGTGACATGATTCTTGATGTGGCGAACAAAATGAGTACACGTACGCGTGACTCGTTTCAAGATAATTCCATAATCGCGAATAATCGAATAACTAAAAAGTGGTAAAAATGTAAAACATCCATAGGTTCTAAAATATGTAATTAAACAATTTAACTAAGCCAGGTATGATTTAAGCAACCGTGCTAAAACCGCGGAATCCGGGAATGCCTAACACCTTCTCCCGGGTTAACAGAATTCCTTACCCGGTATTCTGTATTCACGAACCAAAAAATAGAGTCAAATTTCCTCGATTTTTGGGACTTAGAATAAACCGGTGACTTGGGACACCATAAAGTTATTCCAAGTGGTGACTCTAAATAAATATATAATCCCATTTCGAATAATGTCACTTTAATTGGAAAAAAACTCCCCTATCCCATCCTATCGGGAAAAAGGAGGTGTGACAACTCTGGCGACTCTGCTGGGGAAGATTGCTAAGAATTCGAGCTTTGTATATTGATTATTGTTTGGCTTTTATCATGTTTTGGATATTATTGTGTCTAGGAGCCTAATGTGCTATTTGTCGCGTATTTACCGCTTTAATATTTATTTGAATTGTGATATAAATTGTATCCTCTCTCGCACCCCTCTGAGTCCTATGATAGGTAGTTATGTTGTGTTTGCCTACCAGCATCACGAAATTTCTGCCTTGAGATAAAGCCAGTTAGCCTACCAGCTTCTGATGAAGGATTTAGTGGCACATGTTTAGGCGGGAGAACCGTTAGCTAGCCAGTGCTGTTCTACTACTGGTGATGCTTGACGCTCCTCGGCTCGGGTTGTC
>MDKI01213737.1:0-45871 GCA_005239505.1 Nicotiana paniculata | reverse complement strand
GTTCGCACCCCAGGTCTATGCGTTCGCATAGAGCAAATCCCAGCCCCAGCCCCACTTACTCTTCGTGTTCACGTGGGTTACCATGCGTTTGCATAGAATAATTTTCCAGGCACCAGAATAGCACCCTCACCAGATTTTCTAAGTCCAAAAACACTCCGACGCCTATCCGAAACTCACTGGAGCCCTCGGGGCTCCAAACCAAACATGTACACAACCTTAAAAACATCCTACAGACTTACTCGTGCGATCAAATCGCCAAAATAACATCTTAAACAACGAATTTAACATAAAAATCAGAGGAGAATCTCAAGAACTTTCAAAGTTTCAATTTCACGACTACGGGTCCGAATCACGTCAAATGACCTCCGTTTCTTACGAAATTTTACAGGCATCACCCAAATACCATATTAAACCTATACCGAGCTCCGAAACCAAAATATGGGCCCAATACCATCAATTTCAAATATAATCAAATTTCCAAAAAAGCTCTTATAATTTCAGTAAAATAATTTCTTTCAAAAATTCATTTCTCGGGCTTGGGACCTCGGAATTCAATTTCGGGTATACGCCCAAGTCCCATATTTTCCTACGGACCCCTCGGGACCGTCAATCACGGTTCTGGGTCCATTTACCCAAAACATTGACCGAAGTCAACTTAAATTCAATTTTAAAGGAAAAATTAGCATTTTTCTCAGTTTTTCACATAAAAGCTTTCGGTTATATGCCCGGACTATGCACGCAAAACGAGGTGAGATAAAAAAGAGGTTTTCAAGGCTTCGTGACACAATTTTGACTTATAAAATGAGAGATGACTTTTGGGTCATCACATTCTCCACCTCTAGAACAAACATTCGTCCTCGGACGGACATAGAAAAGTACCTGAATCAGGGGAAAAATGGGGATACCGGCTCCGCATATCGGACTCTAACTCCCAGTTAGCTCCCTCGGTAGGCTCACCTCTCTACTGAACACGAACAGAAGGATAAGTCATCTCAACTGATGAACCTGCCGGTCTAATATGGCTACCGGCTCCTCCTCATAGGTTAAATCCTTGTCCAACTGGACACTGCTGAAGTCTAACACATGGGATAGATCGTCGTGATACTTCCGAAGCATAGACACATGAAACACTGGATGCACAATTGATAAATTTGGTGGCAACACAAGTCTATAAGCCACCTCTCCCACTCTAACAAGGATCTCAAAAGGACCGATGTACCTAGGGCTTAGCTTGCCCTTCTTTCCAAATCTCATCACGCCCTTCATGGGCGACACCCGAAGCAACATCCGCTTTCCGACCATGAATGCCACATCACAAACTCTACGGTTGGCATAACTCTTCTGCCTAGACTGAGTTGTACGAAGTCTATCCTGAATGATCTTAACCTTATCCAAGGCATCTTGCACTAAGTCTGTACCCAACAACCAAGCATCTCCCGGGTCAAACCACCCAACCGGCGGCCGACACCGCCTACCATATAATGCCTCATAGGGAGCCATCTGAATGCTCGACTAATAGATGTTGTTGTAGGCAAACTCATCTAATGGCAAGAACTGATCCCAAGAACCTCCAAAGTCAATGACACATGCTCGTAGCATATCCTCCAAAATCTTAATAGTACGCTCGGATTGTCCGTCCGTCTGAGGATGAAATGTTGTGCTCAACTCAACCCTCGTGCCCAACTCACGCTGAACTGCCGTCCAGAAATGGAAGGTAAATAGCGTACCTCGATCAGAAATAATAGACACGGCACACCATGAAGACGAACAATCTCCCTAATGTAGATCTCTGCCAATTTTTCCGAAAAATATAAAACTGCCACAGGGATGAAATGTGCTGACTTGGTCAGCTTATCCATAATAACCCATACTGCATCGAACTTCCTCTGAGTCCATAGGGATCCCAACAACGAAATCCATGGTGATACACTCCCACTTCTACTCAGAAATCTCAATCTGCTGAAGCAATCCACCAGGCCTCTGATCCTAGTACTTAACATGCTGACAATTCAATAATCGAGCTACATATGCCACAATATCCCTCTTCATCCTCTTCCACCAATAGTGCTGCCACAAATCCTGATACATCTTTGCGGCGTCCGGATGAATGGAATATCGGGAACTATGGGCCTCCTCAAAATCAACTCACGAAGTCCATCCACATTGGGCACACAAATACGACCCTGCATCTGTAAAACCCTATCATCACCAACTGTAACCTGCTTGGCACCACCGTGCCGTACCGTGTCCCTAAGGACACACAAATGAGGATCATCATACTGTCAATCTCGAATACCATCAAATAATGAAGAGCGAGCAACTATATAAGCTAGAACACTGTCGGGCTTGGAAACATCCAATCTCATGAACCGATTGGCTAAAGCCTGAACATCCAAAGCAAGCGGTCTCTCCCCGACTAGAATATAAGCAAGGCTACCCATACTGGATGACTTCCTACTCAAAGCATCGGCCACCACATTGGCCTTCCCCGTATGATATAAGATGGTTATGTCATAGTCTTTCAACAACTTCAACCATCTCCTTTGCCTCAAATTCAACTCTCTGATTGAATAAATATTGCAAACTCTTATGATCCGTGAATACCTCACATGACACGCCATACAGATAATGCCTCCAAATCTTCAATGCGTGGACAATGGCTGCTAACTCCAAGTCATGAACTATTCTTCTCGTGGATCTTCAACTGATGCGAAGCATATGCAATGACCTTTCCATCCTACATCAACACTATACCAAGTACAACCCGAGATGCATCACAATACATAGTATGTGGCCCTGAACCTGTGGGCAAAACAAACAATGGCGCCGTAGTCAAAGTTGTCTTGAGCTTCTAGAAACTCGCCTCACACTCCTCTGACCACCTGAATTGGGAACTCTTATGAGTCAACCTGGTTATCGGGGTTGCAATAGATGAAAACCCCTCCACAAACTGACGGTAATAGCCCGCCAAACCCAAGAAACTCCAGATCTCCATGGCTGATGTGGGTCTAGGCCAATCCTTCACTGTTGAGATCTTCTTAGGATCCACCTGTATACCCTCCGCTGATACAACATGACCCAGGAATGCAACTGAACTAACCAAAACTCACATTCTGAAAATTGGCATATAACTGACTGTCCTTTAGAGTCTGGAGAATGACTCGAAGGTGCTACTTATGCTCCTCCCGGCTGCGGGAATAAATCAGAATATCATCAATGAAGACAATCACGAAGGAATCCAAATAAGGTCTGAACTCTCGGTTCATCAAGTCCATGAAAGCTGTTGAGGCATTTTTCAACCCGAATGACATCACTAAGAACTCATAATGCCCGTACCAAGTGCGAAAAGCTGTCTTAGGGACATCGGATGCCCTAATCCTCAACTGATTGTAGCCAGATCTCAAATCAATCTTCGAAAATACCTTGGCACCCTGAAGTTGATCAAATAAATCATCAATCATCGGCAACGGATACTTATTCTTGATGGTAACCTTGTTCAACTGCCGATAATCTATGCACATCCTCATCGACCCATCATTCTTCTTAACAAACAACACCGGCGCACCCCAAGGCGAGACACTAGGCCTAATAAAGCCTTTATCAAGCAAGTCCTGCAACTGTTCTTTCAACTTATTCAACTGTGGAGAGGCCATACGATATGGCGGAATAGAAATGGGCTGAGTGCTCGAAGCCAAATCAATGCAAAAATCAATATCTCTATCGGGTGGCATACCCGGCAGGTCTGCAGGAAACACCTCCGGAAACTCACGGACAATGGGCACATACTCCATAGAAGGACCCTCGACACTAGAATCACGAACATAGGCCAAATAGGCCAAACACCCCTTCTCGACCATATGCCGAGCCTTCATATATGAGATAACCCTGCTGGAAGATTGACCAGGACTCCCTCTCCACTCCTGTCAAGGCAACCCCGACAATGTTAAGGTTAGGATCTTGGCATGATAGTCCAGTATAGCATGATAAGGCGACGACCAATCTATCCCCAAATTAATATCAAAATCTACCATATCAAGGAGTGAAAGATCTACGCTGGTCTCAAGACCACCAATAACAACTACGCACGAACGGTAGACACGATCTACCACAATAGAATCACCCACCGGTGTAGACACATATATAGGAGTACTCAGAGAATCACGTGGCATGACCAAATCAGGAGCAAAATAAGATGACACATAGGAACATGTGGACCTTGGATCAAATAAAACTTAAGCATCCCTGCTGAAAATTGAAATCATACTTGTTATAACCGCATCGGAGGCCTCAACCTCAGGTCTGGCTGGAATAGCATAACATTATGGATGGCCCCCACCAATCTGAACTACATCCCTGCGACGGGATCCTGCTGGCTGACCTCTACCTCTAGTAGCCTGGCCTCCACCTCTAACTACCTGACCTCCACCTCTAAAACCTCGACACCCACATCTGGCTGGCTGAGCGGGTGGTGGAAAACTTGGTGCGGGAACAATGGCATGAGAACCCTAGTGTTGAGAACTGCTCGAGGCTCGAGGGCAAAATCTAGTAATGTGCTCCGGACCACCACAAGTGTAATAAGATCTGGGATGCTGAGACTGCTAGCCCTGAAACTGAACCTGACGACCTGATTAGCCACCGTGAAAACTCTAGAGCGGCGGTGCACTGATAGGAGCTGGTGGTGCACTGTAGGTCAACTGATCAGAATACTGCATGTGGGAACCAAGACCACCTAGAGCACTTCGAGAAACCTGAAGTGCTGATGGAAATTGCCTAGGAGAACGGACCCTACCAAAAGAATCCCTGCCTCCAGAGGAGACACCACTGCAAAACCGACCAAAATCACGAGGCCTCTTGTCAGACCCCTAACCTCTCCCCTGTGATAGAACCATCTCAACTCGTCTGGCCATATTGGCTGCATCCTGAAAGGAAATATCACTCCCTGCCTCTCTATCCATCGACAATCTGATAGGCTGAGCTAGTCCCTCAATAAACCTGCTCACCCTCTCTAGGTCGGTGGGAAGTATAATAATAGCATGATGGGACAAGGTAATGTATCTGGTATCATACGAAGTGACAGTCATAGAACCCTGCTGGAGACACTCAAACTGCCTTTTATAATCCTCTCTCTAGTGATAAGGAGAAACTTCTCCAGAAAAAAATCGGAGAACAACCCAAGTCAAAGACGGTGATTTGGAAGCTGGAATAGGTTCGTGATGTCATTTGTGATGTGTGTGCAAAATTTCAGGTCATTCAGACGTGGTATGGTTGGCTTCGGCATCATTGGCGAATTTCGGAAGGTATAGAAGTCCTTAGGTTTGAATTTCGGGTTCATTTTGTGTTTTGATGTCCTTTTCAACGTTCCTAGGGTTCGACTAAGTTTGGGTGATGTTATATGAGGTGTTGGTATATTTGGTTGAGACGCCGAGGGGCTCGGGATGATTTCGGCTGGCCATCTGGGGGAGTTAAAACTTTGGAAAAATCTGCTAATGCTGCTATCTCTGGTTTTCCGCACCTGCAGAAGGGTGGTCGCAGGTGCGGTTTGTGGCAGTAGATGTGGAATTTGGCCATGGGGAGAAGAATCACAGGTGCTGTGAGTTGGACGCTTCTGCGGGACCGCAGGTGTGGGGCCTGGGGCGTAGATGCGGTTCTGGGTGTTTGAGTGAAAATCGTAGGTGCGATTGATTGGACTGCAGAAGAGGTTGCGCAGGTGTGGTGGAAGTGACTACATATGCGGTTTAGCTAGGCAGAACATATAAATTCAAGCCTTCGCGAAATTGGGTTATTTTTCCACCATTTATGTTCATACTTGGAGCTTTTTGAGAGTTTTTGAAGAGGGATTCAAGGGGAATCACTTTGAGGTAATATTTTTGAAGTCAATACTCAATTCTATGGTGATTTTTAACTGATTAAGCATGAAATATGTGGGATTTAAGGGTTAAAATTGGGGAATTATGGCTTGGAGCTTGAGACCAAGAATTGGGTGATTGAGGGGTCAAACGAAGTTAGATTTTTATAAATTTTGTATGTATGGACTCGTGACAGGTTAAGGATTCTGGCCAATTTCGGGATTTTGATTTGATTTGATAACTTTCGCATGGGCTTTGTTCCTTTGGCATGTATTAATGATATGATTCTGATTTTGGATAGATTCGGGGCGATTTGAGGCCGAGTCGAGCGGCAAGGACATTGCGGAGTAGATTTTCATCCGGTTTGAGATAAGTAACGATTGTAAATCTACACCCGAGGGTATGAAATCCCGGAATTTCGTACTATTTTGATAAATGAGGTGTACATGCTAGGTGAAGGACGTGCACCAGTAGGGATTGTGACTTGGTCCATCCAGTGGCGGCCGTAGAGTTGCATAGTTTGATAAACTATATATGATATTAATGTGTTTTAGAAATGATTCTGTTAACTTGGGTTGAATGCCATGTTTGGGGCCTTGTGCCGTACTGTTTGGACCCTCAGGGGTATTTTACTATTATCCTCACATAGTTTTTTGATAGAAAACATATCCTCTATCATGATTTATACTTGTGTTTTTTTTTAATCGTGTTCATCACTCTATTTTTAATATATGAAAGTTGTTTTGGGCTGAGTTCCGTGAGTTTGTATTGAAATGCCCGAGTGGCTTGTGAGGTTGATGACTGAGTGAGGCCGAGGGCCAGATAGTGAGGATAGTTAGGGATCGGGCTGCTCGCCGCAACAGTTATTATAAGGTTCCTGTTGAGCGTGGGTGTTGATTGATTAGAGTTGAGTCACGAGTGATTGAGAAGCTTGCCCGAGGGGCTATATATATGAGTGATACATTACCCGAAGGGCTTGTTTTATGAAATTACTTTTTTCACTCCTCTTTTACACTGAGCCTCTATTGAAAATGTTGAACAAATGTTTTAAACAACTTTCATTGAAACTGGAGTTTTTACGAGATGCTCGGAATTTAATTACTGATTTGATCTTGTTATTTACACCAAGGTTTTTATGTTATGAGATTTATATGATTTTAAATGCTCGTCACTGCACTCAGTCTTTAGTTATAATTGTTAGTTACTGCGTTGGCGTACTCACGCTACTCCATGCACCTTGTGTGTAAATTCAGGTGCATGGCATCAGGGTGAGAGCTTATCTGCTCCTTTTAGAGTATTCCGTAGATTTGCGAGGAAGATGCACGACGTCCGCAACCTTGCCTTTCTCTTTCTATATTTTAGCATTTACTATTTTTAGTCTCATCTTGTATTAAGTAGACAATATCAGACTTGTATTTTTAGTTGCTCATGACTAGTGACTCCGAGATCAGGATGTGTTTAAATGATTTACCTATATTTACTTGTTTTGAAATGCTTAAATGGAAATTTTATGAAATATCAGATAAATAATGAATTAAATGAAAAGTTCCTTTATGATATACGTAGTTAATTGGTTACCCTAGTATCACGATAGGTGCCATCACGACCAGGGTGGTTTTGGGATCGTGACAAATTTTCCTCCCTCTAGTTCAATCTCTCTCAGGTTGAGCCTCCTCTCACTTTCAAAAAAGAAACCCTTACACAATTGATGACCATGAACAAGTACATTCTCTAACATCTCGCGCACGTGTGAACCTCAAGAATGATAGTTGCATGTGCGGGAATGTTCTAGTGGATGTACTTCTCCCTAATCATAAATTTGTAAGAATTTTCAAAGAATGTATATAATGTCTTGAGCCACTACTCTAATTATTGTATTAAAATTTTTCATTGGATGTTGATATAATCGGAGATAAACAAAACACTACTGTATAAAAATAATAATAATTGAAGCAAAACTAAAGATAGATTTGATTAATATAATCTAAAGCAGTCCGAATAATGAAATATAGAAGTTTGAAACTCTAAGTGAACGTCTCAAGAAACAATCGAACACTATTCACTCACCTCCCAAGTACGATAAATTAGGAGCCGTATAAATAAAGAGAGGAGAAGACGATTACCCTCAAGAACCCAATTCTTGAAAACATATAATCCTAAGTCGAACTCGATCCCAGAGGTTCAAAATCTCTATCAAGAGTTTTCTTATGTCAAAATATACTAAATGGCTAATGAAATAACCCTAGGCTATTATAAATAACCAATGGGTAAAATAGAAAAAAATTCAAAGTTAATTTTCCAAAATAACTCGTCAGGCCAAACTGTAACCTCAACTGTAACCCCAACCGTAACACACAGTTGAATCGTGTTGAATTCTAGAAGCTTATTTTCTTCAGCTTCTTCACGGCGCCTCTTATACCGTATCCAACGGTTGGTGAAACTGCGTCACACGTTTGGCTTGGGGTCTTGATTCTTCGATTCTAAAGACTCCAAACAAGTATTATTTACATGAATCGTCCCAGTGACTCTCCAAATATCTCCTACTCAATTGTCATGCAGCTCATTAGCATACGTCCTCCGGTGTTCATGGACTTGGAGCGAGTGAATAGTCCACTAGATAATTTGGGTCATCTTCAATATTCTTCGATCTGCCCGGACTATCTAGGATCGTATCAGATGCTCAAATTCTTCATGTAAATATTGGAAGGATGTTTGTTTCCCCTTCCATCTAATTTTTTTAATGTTTTGTTTTGCCCATGTTTTCTAACTTCTTTTATTTTTCAGATATTCCAAATTCAGAATTTTCTAGTTAGACTAATTTGAATCCTTGTGGAAAAGATTCATTAGAGGGTAAAATGTTACCTTAAAAGAAGAGACTTCTAATTAATTATGAAGAGATTTTAACCAAAAAATTATGTAAACCAAGAAAATTGGAAAGGAAAAGAGAAAATGTAAATTTTACCTCATATAGCTAAGCTTTACACCATATTTATTATAAATAAAAATCCTTTAAAAATATTATTTTCTATATCTATCTTTCAATTTTTTCTCTCCCAAAATCAGGCATAGTATATTATTTCTCTCTCCGTGATCTCTCTCTCATTCTTTCCTATATGAACTAGAAAACTAGTTTCCTCCGACAGACGGTGAGCTTTTCCATGATTTTCATGGTTATCACTACTCTTCAACCATGCAAACCGTGAGCTTTTCCATGATTTCCTGCAAGTCTTTTAACATCCTTTTCAATATTGTTCTTTCCCAATTCCACAAGACGTGGAGGCGTGACACCAAATGTTTTCCTTTCTGATTCAGGATTTAAATCATCAACATAGATGTTCACCACTCACCACTAAATTTTGTGGGTTGTTAGCCGGTTAAAGTTTCTTCTTTTTCTCTTCAACAATTTTTGTTTTAAATATTCACTATTGTTATATTTTCAATGAAATACCAACTAAAACACTCAATTTCGAAGAGCCATCTTTCCATTACCAAATCACTCAAGAGGAACCTGTATTTGCAAGTTCATCAACAACCATTGAAAGTGAAAGGAGAACAAAAATACGCAATGATCCAAATTGTTGATGTATGTATATGTATTCGTTTCTGCATACATTGCTTTTTAGTTTCTACAGTGATTTTCTTTTCTTGTATTTATATATATCCGATAAGGCATACACTAATTTTTATTTTGTACAGTGATATTTGGCTGTTATATTTTGATGTATTTATATGTATTTCAGTTCTTACTACTATATTTTAAATACAGTGTTAGTTCTATCATTTTGATGTTATTCATCAACTAGTTATGCATTCAATCTAATTGTATTCATATGTATTTAAAACAATAATACAATGAAATACAATGAAATACTCTCAATACAAATAGAAAGTCAATGAATATGACCAATGCAATATACTCAATAAAGCAGTAATACCATGTATTAGGAATAAATAAAATATTGTGAATACAAAAATAAACTTGAATGCATAGAACACAACTGTTAGTGTCATGACCCAAAAGGTCATCTAGTGTAAATTTAGCTAAAACTATGTTCTGAGGCTCCGAAATCCTCCGTTAATGACCTCGATGTGCGTGTGCATTCCGGGCGCGTAGCCGGGAAGCCTTTATGTGGAAATGTGTTAAACAGTTAAATTTATGATAATTAATTGAATAAAATTGACTTTGGTCAACATTTCTGATAAACAGACCCGGACCCGCGATTTGATGATCCCAGAGGGTCCGTAGGAAAATATGGGACCTGGGCGTATCCCCATAATCGAATTCCGAAGTCCCAAGTCCGAGAAATGAATTTTTAAAGAAAATTGTTTTATGAAAATAATAAAGACTTTTGATAATGAACTTTGATGTGAAATATGTGTTACCGGGCCCCGATTATGGTTTCGGAGCCCGGAACAGGTTCAATATTTGTTATGTGAGTTATCTGTAAAATTTGGTAAAAAACAGACTTGGTTTGACATGTTTCTGATCAAAATTGGAAAATTTAGAAGTTTTTGAATTTTGAGAAAATTCTATAGATTTTGGAGTTTAATTCATTGTTTTTGATGTTATTTTTGTTGTTTTATTACATGAATAAGCCCGTAGGATTATTTTGAAGTCGTGTGTATATTTGGTTTTGAGCCCCGAGGGCTCGGGTGAGTTTTAGGTTGGTGTCGGGGTGCTAAACTTAGGAAATTTCTGGTGTTTTAGGCTGTATCTGGTGTCCAGCTTTTCCTTCTCCGCGATCGCGATGTGCAATTGGGCGGGGTGGCTGATTTTTTCTGCGCGATCGCAAGGAGCTGGGTGCGAACGCGGAGCTTTGGGGTTTAAGCTCTACGCGAACGCAACCCTACGTTCGTGATCGCATAAGTCTCCTGTGGGGTTGGGGCCTGTGTAGCAATTGTTCAGTGCGACCGCTGGCCTTAGGACGTGATCGCGTAGGTCCGTGTCTCGTCCTCTCTGTGATCGTATACTTCATCTCGCGATCACATAAATCAATAACCCAGTACCCTCCGCGATCGCAGGGCACTTGTCGAGGTCGCGGAGGCTATTTTCGTCCAGTCATTCCAAAAGCCTAAAAAATAGAATAGTTACGGGGTTAAACCCATTTTTTTTCAAAACTTCTTCTTCTCTACTCTTCTTGGGCGATCCTTGGGAGACCTTTCCTCCATAACTTCATAGGTAAGTTTTCTTAACTTCATTTCCTTTCATTTTTTCTTCATCAATCACTAGATTCTAGGCCTAAAAGCATAAAATCAAGGGTAGAAATTGGGGGTTTTGGGTAGAGTTAGGGCTTTTCCAATTTTTTGGAATTCAACCTTGTTTTAGGGTCGGATTTCAAAACAAATTGTATATTCAGGCTCATGGGGGAATGGGTGATCGGATTTTTGTCCGAACCTCGTTTTTGGACCAAGCGGGCCTGGTGTCGAATTTTGGTGTTTTGGAAGAATGATGGAAAATGTATAATTAGACTTTGGGATTGAATTATTGAGTCATTATTAATATTATTGAGTCGATTATGCCTAGATACTATCATTTCGGAGTTGGATTCGAGAGGGAAAGCAATGCTAGAGGCTTGATTTTGCATTTTTGGAGTCGAGGTAAGTGTTTGGCCTAACTTTAGTGAGAGAATAGGTGTGATTCGTATGTGCTACTTGTGGAATCATGTTCAATGTATATGTGAGGTGACGAGTACCTATGCATCCCTTATCAAGTATGCCCGTGAGTCTAGTTGGTGAATTACCTATTATTATTCCGATATTTATTGTGCTTTGAAGTGGTTTCCTTTATAAAGTTGTTGAATTGCCGAGAATATCTTTTTAAGTACTTGTGATATGATACTTCAATCGAGAACTCAATTTATTACGTTATGTACTTGTAAGAGATTGGTTATAGCTGAGTCCATTGTCGGGAATTGTTATTATTTTGATTGATGTCTTCCCCATTGCTGGGTGGTTTTGAAGTGAATTTCATATTGTTAAATTCCTTGCCACGTCGTTAATTGTTTGCTGATTTGGGCGAGGAAGAGTGTAAATCACGAAGGGTGATGTCGTGTATTCATCTCATTCATTTCATACATCGCATAGTGAGGAAGAGAGTAAAAGCACGAAGTGTGATGCCGTGCCACGATTTACATTGCTTTTATCTTCATATTGCATAGTGAGGAAGAGGGTAAAAGCACGAAGGGTGATGCCGTTCCATGATTTACATTGATTTTATCTTCACATTGCATAGTGAGGAAGAGGGTAAAAGCACGAAGGGTGATGCCGTGCCATTATTTATATTGCTTTCATTTATCTATTGCATTGTGAGGACAAGAGTAAAAGCACGAAGGGTGATGCCGTGCCATTATTTATATTGCTTTCATATATATACATTGCATTGTGTGGAAGAGAGAAAGAACGAAGGGTGATTCCGTGCCATTATTTATATTTCTTGCATTAACGCATTGCATTGTGAGGATGAGAGTAAAAGCACAAAGAGTGATGCCATGTACATTTTGTTTGAGTTACTATTTTCCTGTTGTCTTGGATCGTTTGCATTATTGTTTGTTCAGTTATTCGTATTTCCTTCTCACTTATTACCCTATTACTTATCCCCGTATCACCGTGCTTAATTTCTTATTCCTGGCTACCTTCTTTAGTATATATTATAGAACTGTACAGTTAAATTGTTGTTGTCGTGTCTAGCCTAGTCACTACTTCGCCGAGGTTTGGCTTGACAGTTACTTAGTACGTGGGGTCGGTTGTACTGATGCTACACCTGCACTTCTTTATGTTGTGCAGATTATGCAGCTGGACCCGATGGACATTGTTAGAGGGAGTATCCTTCAGTCCAATTCAGACGACACCGAGGTAGTTCCGCAGGCATTCGTGGATCTCGTCATCAATGTCTATCTTTCATTCTGTCATCTATGTGTTTCCAGACAGATGTATCATTTTATTTCAAACTGTTGTTTTTAGCTAAATCATTTTATTTCAAACTATTGTTATTTAGATTTTGTTAAGCTGCCAAATTTTATCTCAATTATCTAGTCAGTGTTTATTACTTTCACTTGTTAATAAATCAATTCAGTTAACGCGTTGGCTTGTCTAGCGGGTGCAACGTTAGGCGCCATCACGGCCTGAAGGTGGGATTTCGGGTCGTGACAAGTTGGTATCAGAGCACTAGGTTGCTTAGATCTCACTTGGTAGAGTTTGTTGGATCGGTACTGATACGTCGTACTTATCCCCCAGAGGCTGCAAAGTTAGGAATAACTTCACTTTTCTTCTTCTCTGTCGTGCGATTTGAATTCTAAATGCTAATGGAGTTTCAATTCTATTCTCTCGTAGATGGCAAGAACGCATGCTTCCTCATCTACCGATCAACATCCCTATTCTCCTGTTGCAGCTCCTACGAGGGGCTGAGAATGAGGCTGAGGCCGTATTAGAGGCCAAGGCAGGGGCAGGGCTCAGCCCAGAGCAGTAGCCCCAGTGGAGGACCCACAGGTAGACTTTGCTGGTTAGGTTCCTACTCAGACAGTCCCAGTTGGACCAGCTTAGGTCCCGGAGGGGTTCATTGTCACCCCGATGCTTCAGGACGCTCTAGTCCGCTTAGTGGGACTCATGGAGAGTGTGGCTTAGGTCGGTCTTCTTCCTACTGCACCAGCCGTTTCTCAGGCTGGGGGAGGGACCCATACTTCTGCTACTCGCATACCAGAGCAGCTAGATCCTCAGTTTCAGACTCCGGCACCTCTGACGGTCGGAGTAGCTTAGCCGGGCATTGTGGCACCGACAGTTGAGGGAGCAGCTATGTCAGCAGATGCTTTATAGAGATTGGATAGATTCTCAAAGATATTCACTACTACATTTACTGGTGCATCATCAGAGGATCCTCAGAATTATTTAGACAGCTGTCATGAGGTTCTTCGGAACATGGGCAGTAGAGTCCAATGGAGTTGATTTTTCTACTTTTCATCTTTCGGGTTCTACCAAGACTTGGTGGAGAGACTATTGCTTGACCAGGCCAGCTGGTTCTGCACCATTGACTTGGGCTCAATTCTCCGAGTTATTCTTGGGGAAGTTCCTTATAGTTACTCAGATGGAGGATCTTTGGAGGCAGTTTGAGCGCCTCTAGCAGGGATCTATGTCTATCACTCAGTACGAGACCATGTTCATCACTCTAGCTCGGCATGCTATTATGATACTCCCCACTGATCGTGAGGGAGTGAGGAGGTTTATTGAGGGTTTAGCTCAGCCCATTAGATTTCAGATGGCCAGCGAGTCAGGTACTGATATTTCATTCCAGGATGCGGCCAATTTGGCCAGGAGGATTGAGATGATTTTGTCACAGGGTGGTGGTTAGGGGGATGACAAGAGGCCCCGTCACTTTGATCGATTCAGTGGAGCCTCATCTGAGGGAAGGGATTCTCTCGGTAGAGGTCATCCTCCCAGACCCTATCAGTCGGCACTTCAGGTATCTCACATTGCACCACCATCACTTATCAGTGCATCGCCTCTTCAGAGCTTCCAGGGAGGTTATCAAGGTGGACAGGGCCAGTTCCAGAGTCAGCAGCCACAGCAGCAGAGGCCTTGTTATTCTTGTGGTGTTTCGGGTCACATTGCCAGGTATTGCCCCCGAGCTTCTGCTAGTTCTCAGTATCAGAGTTCTCGTGCCATGGTACCAGCATCAGGTGCACCCCCACCCCCTCAGCCAGCTAGGGGTGGAGGTCGTGGTGCCATAGGTGAAGGTCAGACCCATAGAGGTGGAGGGCAGGCCATGAGAGGTGGAGGTCAGCCTGTAGAAGGTAGATCTAGAGATGTGCAGGTTGGAGGGGCTCAGCCCCGGTGCTATGCTTTTCCTGCCAGGCCTGATGCTGAGGCTTCTGACGCAGATATTACAGGTACGGTTTCAGTTTGCAGCCGAGAGGCTTCGGTGTTATTTGATCTGGGTTCTACATTCTCCTATGTGTCTTCATATTTTTCCCATCTGAGTATGCCCCGTGATTCCATTAGTACTGTTGCGCATGTGTGTACACCGGTGGGTGATTCTATAGTGGTAGATCGAGTCTACCGTGCTTGCTTAGTAGTTATTGGTGGTCTGGAGACTCAGGTTGTTCTTTTGCTTCTTGATATGGTTGACTTTGATGTTATATTGGGGAAGGATTGGTTATCCCCCCTATTATGCTATTCTAGACTGTCATGCCAAGACAGTGACCTTGGCCTTGCAGGGGGTACCTCGTTTAGAGTGGAGACGGACTCATAGTCATTCTTCTGGTATAGTTATTTCTTATATGAAGGCTCGATGCATGGTCAAGAAGGGTTGTTTGGCCTATCTGGCCTATGCTCGTGATTCTAGCACCGAGGTTCCTTCCCTGGAGTCTGTGCCCGTGGTTCGTGACTTTCCAGAGGTATTCCCTGCTGACCTGCCAGGTATGCTACCTGACAGGGATATTGACTTTTGTATTGAGGTAGCTCAGAGCACTCAACCTATTGGTGCTCTGTCGTATCGTATGGCCCTGAAAAAGTTGAAGGAATTGAAGGAGCAATTGCAGGATTTGTTGGATAAAGGCTTCATTAGGCCTAGTGTTTCTCCTTCAGGTGCTCCAGTATTGTTTGTCAAGAAGAAAGATGGCTCGATGAGGATGTGTATTGACTACCGGCAGTTGAATAAGGTTACTATTAAGAACAAGTATCCTTTGCTGAGGATTGATAATCTTTTTTACCAGCTTCAGGGTGCTACAGTTTTCTCCAATATAGACTTGAGATCTGGTTACCATCAGTTGAGCATTAGGGCTTCTGATGTCCCTAAGACAACCTTTTTCACTCGTTATGGGCACTATGAGTTTTTGGTGATGTCTTTTGGGCTGACTAATGCCCCCGATACATTAATGGAGTTGATGAACCGAGTGTTCAAGCCTTATTTGGACTCGTTCATTATTTTTTCATTGATGATATATTGATATACTCCTACAGCCGAGAGGAGCATGAGCAGCACCTTAGAGTCGTCCTCCAGACTCTGAGGGATAGTCAGTTGTATGCCAAATTCTCCAAGTGTGAGTTTTTGTTGAGTTTAGTTGCATTTCTAGGACATGTGGTTTCATCACAGGGTATTCAAGTGGATCCCAACAAGATTTCAGCAGTCAGAGATTTCCCTAGGCCCGGTTCAACTATAGAGATTCGGAGGTTCTTGGGCTTAGCAGGGTATTATTGCCGATTTGTGGAAAGCTTTTCATCTATCGCAACCCTGGTGACCAGGTTGACTCAGTAGAGTGCTCAGTTCAGGTGGTCTAATGAGTGTGAGGTGAGCTTTCAGAAGCTCAAGACAGCCTTGACCACGGCACCAGTGTTAGTTTTACCCACAAGGTCACGACCGTATACCGTGTATTGTGATGCTTCACGAGTTTGGCTTGGTGCAGTGTTTATGAAGAATGGCAAGGTTATAGCCTATGCTTCTCGTCAGTTGAAGATTCATGAGAAGAAATATTGAGTTCATGATTTGGAGTTTGCAACTATTGTTCATGCATTGATGATTTGGAGGCACTATCTGTATGGGGTGCCATGTGAGGTGTTCACGGACCATAAGAGCTTGCAGTATCTGTTCAGACAGAAGGTGTTGAACATGAGGCATAGGAGATGGTTTGATTTGCTCAAGGATTATGATATTACCATTCTTTATCATCCGGGGAAAGCCAATGTGGTGGCCAATGCCTTGAGCCGGAAGTCAGTCACTATGGGCAGTCTAGCTTGTTTATCAGATGGGGAGCGACATCTTACGTCTGATGTTCAGGCTTTAGCCAACCAATTTGTGAGGTTGGAGGTTTCTGAGACTGGAAGTGTGTTGGCCCATACCGTGGCCCGTTCCTCATTGTATGATCGTATTCAAGCCAGGTAGTAAGATGATCGTTATCTATGTACTCTTAGAGATACGGTTCGGCACGGAGGTGCCAAGAAGGTCACAGTGGATGATGAGGGAGTTCTAAGGATGCAGGGCCGTATTTGTGTGCCTGACATTGATGGAATTCGTGAATTGATTCTTCACGACGCCTATAGTTCCCGGTATTCCATCCATCCGGGCGCCACAAAGATGTACCAGGACTTGCGTCAGCACTATTGGTGGCAGAGGATGAAGAAGGATATTGTAGCTTATGTAGCTCGGTGCTTGAACTGTCAGCAGGTTAAGTACAAGCACCAGAGACCCGGTAGTTTGATGCAACAGATTCAGCTTCCCGAGTGGAAGTGGGAGCGTATCACCATGGACTTTGTAGTTGGACTCCCACGGACTCAGAGGCTGTTTGATGCAGTATAGGTGGTGGTGGATAGGTTGACCAAGTCAGCGCACTTCATCCCAGTATCAGTTTCATATTCAGCAAAGAAGTTGGAAAAGATCTATATGAGAGAGATTGTTAGACTGCATGGTGTGGCCATATCCATTATATCAGATCGAGGTACTCAGTTTACCTCCCATTTCTGGAGAGTATTTCAGCGAGAGTTGGGCACATAAATTCATTTGAGGACAGCATTTCATCCTCAGGCGGACGGACAGTCCGAGCGTACTATTCAGATTTTGAAGGATATGTTGCGGGCTTGTGTCATTGACTTTGGTGGTTCATGGGACCAGTTCTTGCCTTTAGATGAGTTTTCCTACAACAACAACTATAAGTCGAGCATTCAGATGGCTCCGTATAACGCGTTGTATGGTAGATGGTGTTAGTCTCCAGTCGGATGGTTTGAGCCGGGAGAGGCTATATTGTTGGGTTCAGAGTTAGTCCAGGATGCCTTGGACAAGGTGAAGATTATTCAGGATAGACTTGGTACAGCTCAATCCAGGAAAAAGAGTTATGCGGATCGCAGGGTTCGAGATTTGACCTTTATGGTAGGAGACCGGGTATTTCTTCGAGTGTCACCCATGAAAGGCATGATGAGGTTCGGGAAGAAGGGAAAGTTGAGCCCTAGGTACATTCGTCCATTTGAGATTCTGGATAAGGTAGGAGAGGTGGCCTACAGACATGCCTTGCCACCTAGTTTGCCAGCCATGCATCTAGTATTTCACGTATCTATGCTCTGGAGGTATATTGCAGATCCATCTCATGTACTTGACTTCAGTGGTGTCCATTTGGACCCGGATTTGTCTTATGAGGAAGAGCCGATAGCCATATTAGAGCGGCACGTGCAATGGTTGAGATAGAAGAGTTATCCTTTGGTTCGTGTTCAATGGAGAGGTCAGCCTGCTGAGGTAGCTACTTGGGAGTTTGAGTCTGATATGCGGAGCCGATATCCCCAGCTATTCCCCGATTCAGATACCTTTCTATGTCTGTTCGAGGATGAACGGTTGTTTCAGAGGTGGAGATTGTGATGACCCAAAAGGTCATCCTGTGTAAATTTAGCTAAAACTTTGTTCTGAGGCCCCGAAAGCCTCCGTTAATCACCTTGATGTGCGTGCGCAACCCGGGCGCTTAGCCGGGAAGGCTTTATGTGGAAATGTGTTAAACACATGAAATTATGATAATTAATTGAATAAAGTTAACTTTGGTCAACATTTCTAGTAAATGGACCCGGACCCATGATTTGATGGTCCGTAGGAAAATATGGGACCTGGGCGTATGCCCGGAATCGAATTCCGAGGTCCCAAGTCCGAGAAATAAATTTTTAAAGATAATTGTTTTCTGAAAATAATTAAGACTTTTGATAATGAATTTTTGATGTGAAATCTGTGTTACCGGGCCCATATTATGGTTCCGGAACCCGGAACATGTTCAATATGTGTTATGTGAGTTATCTGTAAATTTGGTAAGAAACGGACTTGGTTTGACGTGTTTCGGATCAAAATTGGAAAATTTAGAAGTTTATGATGTTTGAGAAAATTCTATAGATTTTGGAGTTTAATTCATTGTTTTTTTATGTTATTTTGGTGGTTTTATTACTTGAATAAGTCTGTAGGATGATTTTGAAGTCGTGTGTATATTTGGTTTTGAGCCCCGAGGGCTCGGGTGAGTTTAAGGTTAGTGTCGGGGTGCTAAACTTATGAAATTTCTGGTGTTTTAGGCTGTATCTAGTGTCCAACTTTTCCTTCTCTGGGATCGCGGTGTAGTGCACGCGATCACGATGTGCAATTGGGCGGGTGGCTGATTTTCTCTGCTTGATCGCAAGGAGCTGGGTGTGAACGCCGAGCTTTGGGGTTTAAGCTCTACGTGAACGCAACCCTACGTCCGGGATCACATAAGTCTCATGTGGAGTTGGGGCTGGGTAGCAATTGTTAAGTGCGACCGATGGCCTTAGGACGCGATCACGTAGGTCCGTGTCCCGTCATCTCTGCGATCGCATACTTCGTCTCGCGATCGCGTAAGTCAATAACAAAGTACCCGCCGCGATCGTAGGGCACTTGTCACGATCGCGGAGGCTATTTTCGTTCAGTCATTTCAAAAGCCTAAAAATAGAATAGTTACGGGATTAAACCCATTTTTTACAAACTTCTTCTTCTCCACTCTTCTTGGGCGATCCTTGGGGGATCTTTCCTCCATAGCTTCATAGGTAAGTGTTCTTAACTTCATTTCCTTTCATTTTTTCTTCATCAATCACTAGATTCTAAGCCTAAAAGCAGGAAATCAAGGGTACAAATTAGGAATTTTTGGTAGAGTTAGGGCTTTTCCTATTTTTGGGAATTCAACCTCGTTTTGGGGTCGGATTTAAAAATAAAATGTATATTCGGGCTCGTGGGGGAATAGGTGATCGGATTTTGGTCCGAACCTCATGTTTGGACCAAGCAGGCCCAGGGTCGAATTTTCGTATTTTTTGAATAATGATGGGAAATGTATAATTAGACTTTGGGATTGAATTATTGAGTCATTATTAATATTATTGAGTCGATTATGCTTAGATACTATCGTTTCGGAGTTGGATTCGAGAGGGAAAGCAGTGCTAGAGGCTTGATTTTGCATTTTTGGAGCTGAGGTAAGTGTTTTGCCTAACTTTAGTGAGGGAATACGTGTGAGTCGTATGTGCTACTTGTGTTATCATGTTCAATGTATATATGAGGTGACGAGTACCTATGAATTGTTTGTTAAGCATGTCCGTGAGTCTAATTGGTGATTTACATGTTATTATTCCGATATTTATTGTGCTTTGAAGTGGTTTCCTTTATAAAGTTGTTGAATTGCCTAGAATATATGTTTAAGTACTTGTGATATGATAGTTTAGTCAAGAACCCAATTCATTACGTTGTGTACTTGTAAGAGATTGGTTATAGCTGAGTCCCTTGCCGGGAATTGTTATTATTTTGGTTGATGTCTTCCCCTTGCTGGGTGGTTTTGAAGTGAATTTCATATTGTTAAATTCCTTGCCACGTTGTTAATTGTTTGCTGATTTGGGCAAGGAAGAGTGTAAAGCATGAAGGGTGATGTCGTGTATTCATCTTATTCATTTCATACATTGCATGGTGAGGAAGAGAGTAAGAACACGAAGGGTGATGTCGTGCCACGATTTACATTGCTTTTATGTTTACATTGCATAGTGAGGATGAGGTTAAAAGCACGAAGGGTGATGCTGTGCCATTATTGTTAAAGAGTGAGCACTACAAGAGTTTTTTAGGGTGGTTACTCAACTAAAAGGAAGGACGACATAAATTCTTTTAGGGTGTACATAAACTCACATATGTAAAGTACCGGCCTCATAAGAAGTCAGAATATGTGAGGCACCTTCGGCTCCAATCGGCTCGGGGACTTCAACTGAATCCCCCTCTTGGACCCCGTCGGATTGGGGCAAAATATTTCAAGTTTCTACCGGTCTGGTGGTCCTTTGACCCTCGGTATTAGCTCGTGCTCGACCCACCAGACCATAATCATCCTCATTTTCTTCTTCTTCTTCTTCTTCTCCAGCCTCTCTTAGGAGTCGAATTCACTCCATGGACAGGGGGATCAAATTCTTCTTAAGCTTACGAGCCGCTTTCTTCTTAGGCTCTGGCCCCTCAGAGGTCGAGGTCCTTTTCCTCTTGCTCTCATTTTCCGGATTAGGAACAGAGAGTGATGTTTCTTCTTCCTCGGACATGGGCCTCATGATTGCATCTTTTTCGAGACCTGCAGAAAAGTAAATTGAGTAAGTTCAGATGGATGTTTTAATCAAATCGTTATAGACAAGAATAAGGCTTACCATGATTCTTGGCTTCCTACCGGCCCTTCGATAAATCGCGCCATGCACGTTCCGCATATGTCAATGTCGAGACCAAACTCCTGACCCAGCTCTTGATATAGGGAACCACACCCGGCATCTAGGAAGCAGCTACACTGAAAAAGAACATTGATAAGAGAAGGTGAGGAAGTGAATTTAACAAGAAGAAACTGATAATGGAATCATACTTACATTTCATATTCCATCCTTCGGGAAACTGCATGCTCTCAGGTGGAATCAGGTCCGAGGTCCTCACTCGGACGAACCGACCCATACAACCTCGATCTTAGTGTTCATATAGCTCGAGATGAGTGTCTTGGTAGCATATCTTAATGTTTTATCAGCCCACCTCGGTAAATTTGGGGGATATACAACCTTATAAGGTGATCGAGGGTAAAAGGGAGCCCGTCGATTTTGCTCACAAAAAATCAGAGCAATATTACAATTCTTAAGAAAGAGGGGTGGATTTGTCCGAGGGTCACTTGGTACTTTCTGTAGAAGTCTATGATGACTGGGTGGAGGGGACACAGCGTGAAGGGGTAAGTGTAAACACTCAAGAACCCTTCCACGTGGGTAGTGATACCTTCCTCAGCGGCTGGTATCACAACTTTTTTATATTCCCGGTTACAGGCTATCTTCACTTGTTTAAGGAAACTCTTGGATATGGAGCATATGTATATCGATACTGGCTCATATTGACAGGGGATAGATGAGGGTTTTTCGATTTTAAAGTTAGAACTAATTACACACGCCACGGGAACACACTCCACAGGGCGTGGATCATCTACTATTTTCTCGCCGGCCGACCTAGACGAGGAAGCTTTTTCTTTTTGTGGAACAGTCTTTGACGTTTTCGCCATTAGATTTTGAGGTCAAACAAGAATGGAGATTATAACGTTTTGTGTTTTAGAAGGAATAAAAAATGGCACTTAAAGACTTGCAGATAAGAAACTTGAGGAATGCAAAGAACTTTGAAAACAAGAGTAGGAAACATTGAAAGTAAATTTTGAAAGAATTGAAAAAGGTACTATTTATGGGTTTCATGGTGACGGTTCAAAGCTGGTAGTTGCCAACCATCAACTGACGCACATTAAATACCTAGGGAATTGTGCCAACGGGACATTTTGGTCACCTCTGTTGCTTACATCACGGTGATGACGTCATGATAAATCGGGGTTAAGATCGAAGAGTCAATTCGTTTCTTGTCATTACACTCCAAACACTAGGGGACTACCTATATATGGTTAAAACCGGGCTCACACGATTTTGTTGATTAACCGAGACTAGGATGGTGGGCTGAGGATCAGCCCCGAGTTATATCAGACCGGGACATGAAGGTGCGATACCGATCTCGGGATTCGAATACTAACCGAGATCAAGACCACTAATGATCGAGACCAAACAAGATAGACATCAAGCAAGACCGAAGATAGCATACTAACAGAAAGTCAAGGTCTTCGTGACCGGTCGAGGATTGTCGTGGAAATATTGACACAACTCAAATCAAGAACGTTTATTTAGTCAATCAGGGGATTTCCTTCTATATTTTGAATTGTACCACAAGTAGAATTCTTCAACTATATAAATGGGGGTTCTAATGATTTGTAATTATCTAACTCTCGCAAATCAAAGCAATAATTTATATTTTTCTCTCTTAAGCTCTCTTTTTCTTTAGTTCATTTTTCTTAATTAAACACTCTGCCAATTCGAGGGCGATCTAGTTCGAGGGCCAAGTTGCATTCTATACTGGTTTACTTTATTTTACAGTCAATATCTAGCATTATTTCTCATTTTTGTCAATTTTTGCTTGGTGAAATCACATATCCTTAAAACCACTTATAAGTTTAATTGTTATCCGATTTTAAAGCTAAACATAATGCTATAAAATTGATATAGAAAATTAAATATGGTGGATTAATTGATGGACGTATGATTCATGATAGTCATTATATTGATAGGAAAACATTTTAGCACTACTAAATCATATAGATATGACTTAGCTACTCTTCAACAAATTTTATGTATGTTTCGTATATATTCGAAGCGAGTTAAAAATTTCAAAAATGTCTTCTTCTCATACTTGTAAATAAAAAAAGCCAAAGATTAAAAATCCGTTAAAAATAAGAATATTTTATCGTAGATTTCAAATTCAAAAAGTTAAATTCCATGACACAATCTTAAATCTAAAATTTTCACTTATTTAAGTTTGAAACTTATAATCGGTCATGGTATTTTAGTGACTACCCAACCGGTTGTTTCAAGATTTAGCATTTCATTTGGTGGTTTTAGGTGTTGAGTAGCTCATATGATGCATTATGACTTGGGTATATGGTTGGTTTTATTTTCTGAGAGGTTCGGGTTTGACTTGGTAGAGTTGTTCTCAGTTTGATAAAAGAAATGACATCGGAATCGGGATTTGATTATTTTAATAGGTTAGTATGGTGGTTATGGACTTGGCCGTGTGTTCAGACTTGAATTCAGAGGTTCCTAGAAAGTTTTTGCTCCGTCGAAAGTTAGCAATTTAAAGGTTTGGAAAGTTCACATGTTGGACCGGGAGTTGACTTTGGTATCAGGCTCCGATTGTAGTTTGAAACATTGGATAGGTTAACTCAGTTGACCAGAACTTGTGTGCGAAGTTCTGTTGCAATCTGATATGTCTACGTATGATTCAGATGCGCTAGGACAAGTTTGACAATTTGAAAGTTGGCAGAAGGAGTTTGATCTTCGATTCTTGGTTTTATTTTATTTTTCATGTTTCGAGCTCTTAGATATGTTTGGATAAGGTATTTGGACTATTTAATATGATTAAACGAGGTCCCGGAGGACTTAGGTGTGATTCGGATGGTTTCAGACCATTTCCATTAGTGTTGTAGCAGCTGCTTTTTTGGTGCGAGGCAACGCTTCGCAATCGCGAAGATAGTCTCGCGATTGCGAAAAAGGGAGGCTGGCATGTGAGATTTTTCTTATTGTGTTTGCAACATGGGGTTCGAGCTCGCGTAATCTTCACGATCCAAACTCCCCACGCAGGGAATTCCCAATAATGGCATGTTAGACTTGGGATGGTTACTCAGGTCGATTGGGAAACTAACATCCCTCACTAAGGACAATCCACCAAGTCACCCTTCGTGCTCAACAACAATGCTGGATGGAATACCAGGAACTATAGGCGTCCTGAAGAATCAACTCATGAATTCCATCATTATCAGGCACACAAATACGACCCTGCATCCTCAGAACTCCCTCATCATCCACTGTGACCTGCTTGGCACCTCCATGCCGAACCGTATCTCTAAGAGTACATAGATAACGATCATCATACTACCTGGCCCGAATACGATCATACAATGAGGAACGGGCCACGGTATGGGCCAACACACTTCCAGTCTCAGAAACCTCCAACCTCAAAAATTGGTTGGTTAAAGCCTGAACATCCAACGTAAGAGGTCGCTCCCCAACTGATAAATAAGTTAGACTGCCCATACAGACTGACTTCCGGCTCAAGGCATCGGCCACCACATTGGCTTTCCCCAGATGATATAAAATGGTAATATCATAATCCTTCAGCAAATCAAACCATCTCCTATGCCTCATGTTCAACTCCTTCTGTCTGAACAGATACTACAAGCTCTTATGGTCCGTGAACACCTCACATGGCACCCCATACAGATAGTGCCTCCAAATAATCAATGCATGAACTTAGCTGCAAACTCCAAATCATGAACTCAATAGTTCTTCTCGTGAATCTTCAACTGACGAGAAGAATAGGCTATAACCTTGCCATCCTTCATCAACACTACACCAAGCCCAACCCGTGAAGCATCACAATACACGGTATATGGTCCTGACCTTGTGGGCAAAACTAAGAATGGTGTCGTGGTCAAGGCTGTCTTGAGCTTCTGAAAGCTCGCCTCACACTCGATAGACCACCTGAACTAAGCACTCTTCTGAGTCAACCTGGTCATCGGGGCTGCGATAGATGAAAATATTTCCACAAATCGGGGATAATACCCTGCTAAGCCCAAGAAGCTCCGAATCTCTATAGCCGAACTAGGCCTAGGGCAATCTCTAACTGCTGAAATCTTGTTGGGATCCGCTTGAATAACCTATGATGAAACCACATGGCCTAGAAATTCAACTGAACTCAACCAAAACTCTCACATGGAGAATTTCGCATGCAACTGACTATCCCTCAAAGTCTGGAGGACGACTCTAAGGTGCTGCTCATGCTCCTCTCGGCTGCGGGAGTATATCAATATATCATCAATGAAAAAATAATGAACGAGTCCAAATAAGGCCTGAACACTCGGTTCATCAACTCCATGAATGTAGGGGGGGCATTAGTCAGCCTAAAAGACATCATCAAAAACTCATAGTGCCCATAACGAGTGCGAAAGGTTGTCTTAGGGACATCAGAAGCCCTAATCCTCAGCTGGCGGTAACCAGATCTCAAGTCTATCTTGGAGAACACTGTAGCACCCTGAAGCTGGTAGAAAAGATCATCAATCCTCCGCAAAGGATACTTGTTCTTAATAGTAACCTTATTCAACTGCCGGTAGTCAACACACATCCTCATCGAGCCATCTTTCTTCTTGAAAAACAATACTGGAGAACCCGAAGGAGAAACACTAGGCCTAATGAAGCCTTTATCCAAAAAATCCTGCAACTGCTCCTTCAATTCCTTCAACTCTTGTAGGGCCACACGATACGGCAGAGTAGAAATAGGCTGAGTACCCTGAAGTTTGGACCATGAAGATGCAAGTGGCTGCCACGTAGGAATCTACTTTGATGACGTGCTTGAATTAGGATCGCTAAGTACTAGTCTTTGGTAAACTCTGTTATCCTCTCATTTTTTATTTTATAAATAAATATTTCCATAACAAATTTTGTTTAATCATAAATATTTATTCTGATGTTCAATTATTATTGCGTTATTAATATGTTTCTTAGAATCAATTATACAATAAATATCTAGTAATATGCTTCTTATAATCTTAATCTGTCTTTTATTTTGGACGCGAGAGAAGTATAATATTAGTGATTACATTTATATTGATGAGTCTGGCTAATAAATTAATTAATTCTCAAATTAGCTCTTAAATATGATTCGTTCATTTCCAAAAAATATATATTCATCTTTCTTTTTTAGTTCATAAGAAAATAATGTTTACTTCCCTAAGGGTGATGAACTGTTCAAAATTATTTTAGTTAGAAGACTAATATGACATTCAACTTTATTTGGGTCAAAATCACCTCTGAATCATGATTTGAAGGTTCCTGTAGGGTCGTATGATGATTTAGGACTTGGGCGTATGTCCGGATCGGGTTTTGGATTATCCGGGAGCGTTTCGATGCATATTGTGGAAGTCAGTATTTTTGAAGAATTTCATAAGTTTGGGCTTGAAGTGCATTTTAGAGTTATTGATGTCCATTTGGGATTCCAAGTTTGGGAATAGCTTCATGTGGTGATTCTGGGTTGGGAGCGCGATCGGAAGTGAATTTGGATGTCCATAGGTCATTTTGAAGTCATTTGGATACAGATAGAAATTTGATGGTTTTTGAGAAATACGACCGGAAGTGGAAGTTTTGATATCGAGGTCAAAATGCGATTCCGAAAGTTGGAGCAGGTCCGTAATGTCGAATATGACTTGTGTGCAAAAATTGGGGTCACTCGGACGTGATTTGATAGGTTTCGGCATCAGATGTAGAAGTTAGGATTTGGGTGCGATTCGTGATTTTGATGTTGTTTGATGTGATTTGAGGCCTCGAGCAAGTCTGCATTATGTTTTGGGACAGGTTGGTATGATTGGATGGGGTCCAGGGGGCCTCGGGTGGATTCCGGGTGGATAACTGATCAAGTTGAGAGTTTGAAGAAGGCTGGAATTGCTGTCATCTGGTGTGATCCGCACCTGCGAGGATTTGGCCGCAGGTTCATTTAAGGGCACCGTAGATGCAATTTTGGTCTGGAGCCAAGGAGGCCGCAGGTGCAGAAATCGCCCTGGGCAGAATGTTTTAAAACAAGGATTTTGGTTCATTTGTCTTCATTTCTTCTCGGGCTTAGGCGATTTTGGCAGGATTCAAAGAGAGAATTCCTTCATGCATTATCAAGTTAAGTAAATTCCTCTCGTTTTTATGTTAAATACAAGATTATATGCATGGATTAGGCATGTAAATTGGTAGGAATATAGGAAATTATTGAAGAAACCTAGAAAATGGTAATTTTGATTTTTAGCCACGAATTTGAGCATGGAATGTAGAGTAAATTGTATGATTGAACTAGTAGAGCTATGGGTAGAATCTATCTTCGAGAATTTTTGATTTCCGGGCACGTGGACCCGAGGGCATTTTGGTCATTTCTTTAAGCGGGGTCGGGAAATTATATAATTTGAATTTGTTGTGAGTATTAGGATGAATTTTCATTTCTTTGCCGTTATGTGGTAGTTTCAAAGCGTTGTGTGTCCGTTGGAGTCGTCAGAAGGGCTTGAAAGCCAGTATTGGAATTTCGGAGCGAGGTAAGTCTCCTTTATAACTTTGTGAGAGGGAGTTGTCCCCCAAGGTGAACTAATTATGTGTTAGTATCTGCGAAGGCTACGTACGCACGAGGTGACGAGAGTCCGTACGTAGCTACTATGTTTCCATGTCCGGGTAGCCTAGGACCCACTAGCATGTCTTACCTGTTATACCTATAATCTTGTCTGTGATATTATAATGCAAATATAATTGAAATTTTAATTGAATGAATAAGGAAGAGTAGAGTTTATTTTTCCAAACCATCTAAAAAGAGAATTGATTTCCTTCGCGGACAATTGTATTTCCGGAAAAGGTTGTATTATTAAACATTATGAAAACATGGAAAGTGAATTTCGAAAAAAAAAAAATTTAAAAACTATTTTGTGGTTTTTAAAAGAGAAATCTATAATTTATTTGGTTACTTATTTTCCCGACGTATTCGGGGTGGACTGTTGATTGTGCATGACTGCATGTGACCGCTTCGCAATTTACATTCCGCGAGCGGAGTGTTATTTCCCCCACTCTCATGGGAGCGGGCCATACGCCACGACGAGATTGAAAGAAATGTTATGGTTCGGGCCGTTCTACCCTCGGCAGTGCACAAAGATGTTAATTATGATGGCTCAGGCTGGTTGTCTCTTGGTTCAAAAGGCACACACAAGTATACGTGGTCGTAGCAAGTAATATAATGTTAAATTGAATGTCGAACCCACAGGGACTTGCGTAAACTACTTGCTGAATCACTCTAATTGTTATTTAATCGAGCCAAAACAAAATCCAGGAATGTAATGATTTTATACTATGATTCTACGAACTAACTAATTATCAAGTGACAAGAATATTATTGTGTGTATTCAATAGAGACAAATATTCCAGGGTTGTGATCAATTCACCACTCGTATTGCATTCTAATTAACTCTCCATATTCATATAATTCACTCATGATTGCCAATTAATCGATAATTTCTCTCGTAGCCTTCTCCCAAAGTACTACTCGCCTATTCTCAGTAGATTAACGCCTATATTCCTATGAAATTAATCTATTTGAACGCACTAAGATTACGATGTTTAATTAAGCACGGTGACTAGGTATATTCCTATCCTAACCACAATTCCACTCCCCTGAAGGGTTAAGATCATTCTCTCTTCAATTCTTCTCTAATCTATATATGGCATTCCCAAGCATAACATAGATAGTATATAGAACCAAATTGATGTCCAAACAATCAAGCAATTAAACACAGAATTGAAGAAACAACCATATATTGAGTGAACTATAATCAAGGTTAAGTTACTGTCGAATAACAATATTCATGGCTGAACCACAACCCTAGAACAATGGGTGTGTAGCCACTCATGGTAGAATCAAACAATTGCATAAGTGTTGCATATATGGAAACTACTAGAATAACATGAATAAAACTGATAATCCTTTGCTTTCTCAATGATCCTGTGTGTATCTTCTCTCCAAGAATGGCATCCTCCACTCCAAGTTGTCTTTTTGGGTCTATTTATATGTTTGGGATAAACCCCAAACATGTAGAAGAATTCTATTCAAACCGGAAAACACTTAAAACCTTCAAAACTCGAAATTTACCGGACCAGGGACCCCAGGCGTTAAGCCCCAAACGCCAAGCTATAGCTTGTGTAGGACAAGCGTTTGGGCCCTAACGCCCCATTAACGCTTGGGCATGGCTGGAATTTGGTGTCTACCGCCCCACTAATTCCTGGTTAAGCCAGGCTTTTGGGCCAAAATGCCCGGCTATGGCCCGAATCACTCCTTTTCGATTCTTGAGTGTATTTTTGACGTTTATGCAACCATTTAGCTCAGCTTCCATATCCAATTCACCTACACATGAAATAGACTCCATTATGCCCATATAACGTGTATTTTTATCACAAAAGCACACAAAATGTAAGGTACATAATGCTTAAAACTATGGATTCTAGACACGCATCAACACGGAAAATTACAATATTACCAATCGTTCATGAGATCACGTGCCCTCACCATCAACAAAAGAGTGAATATAACTAGTCCACACATTCAAATACGCTTTTGAACATTATTTAAGGACATCACACACTTGACAATTTCATTCACACTCACAAAGAATTCATATACATGCCGTGGTCATACCATAAGCTTTCCCGTAGTGTAGATCTCCACTAATTCAAGTTAGCCCAATCTAGGATCAATTAGGACTTTAAAGTTGTAATGTAGGCTAAGGGACGGGTAGGATATATTTAGGAATAGTGATTAACCCTCCTAAGCACTTTAATACACTACCTTCACAAATCAACACATATTCTTCTCAACCAATTCTTTTGCCATAATTCCTCTTCAAGATAGCCCTTTTTGAACTAAGCACTTCTATATTTTCACTAGCACAAATTAATAAAAATTGGAGGTGTGTATCTTTTTGTACATACTTTTATTATCATTTTTATTTTTCTTTCCTACACACCCTCCATACATGAAGATTCAATGGCTAGTGATTTTTGAATACAATTTTTAGTGCAATAGCAGGCCTTTCCATGGCTCCACTCAAAAGTTAATCCCCCATACCCCACCTTACTTCTTTTAGCGACTAAGTGCCTTAGGAGGAAAAGGTGCAAAAAATCTCAATTTAAGAATAAAAGAGAGGAACGGCTTGTAATGTGGGTACCAAAGAAAAGGTCAAACGGCTCAAAGGGGCTAGCAATGGAAAATGTAATTCTTATGTGACAAGAACATCCTTGATCAAGAAAGAAAATGCCTACATCATCCCCTAGACTAGCATAACCTACAATTTCGCTTCGATTAACACACAGGGCAAGTTCTAGACTACACAGGATAGCATAGACAATCACTAAACCTTACTCACACATTGCATATGACTCAATCACAACGGTTTTAATCAACTCTCAAGTCAAGCAAGCACACAAAATTTAGAGACTTAAGAAATATTACACTATGTAGCATACAAGTCAAACAACTGAGTTAAGGCGTCACAAAATAGGCTATTTATATTTTCGCGGGCATCACATGTCAAACCAAATATAAGGGAAAGTAGAATGTATGTCATAACTTGATATGCCGGCATCAAACATGTCATAGTGTATTTCTCAGTTACTTAGTTTCTTCCTAACTACTCTAAAAAACAAAAATAAACACCCGTTTCAGGTAACACCCTTGGAAAAGAACCATGGTCCAAAGAAAAACCAAGGGGGAATTACTACACTACCTAAAACAAAAATCTTTTTGGTATTTTCTTTAGACTTACTTCCCTCAAGAGAACTGTCTAGGAGATCCATCGTCGGGAAAAGTCCACATATTTATATAAATAAAAAATAAAACAAAAAAACTACAAGACTTAAAAGAAAAATCATTTACTATCATGAATACAAGACTACAACACGACACAACATATGGTACAACAAGTCCACAATACGTATGTATAACACCCCACACTTAATTCATGCACTGTCCTTAGTGCATCAACATCATAAGTCAAATCACCATCTAGTTGTACCGTGCTAAAGTCCAAAACATGAGATGGATCACCATAATGCTTCCAGATCATAAAAACATGAAACACTAGGTGAACACCTGATAGACAAGGTAGCAATCCAAGCTTGTAGGCCACCTCTCAAATCCTCTTAAGTACCTATAAAGGGCTAATATACCGAGGGCTCAACTTGCCCTTCCTTCTGAACCTCATCACACCCTTCATGAATGAAATGTTGGTCACTTCCTTCTCTTACATCATATATGCGACATCCAAACCTTATATCAACGTAACTCTTATGTCTAGACTGCATTGTATGATGATAATTCGAATCAACTTGAATTTATCCAAGGCATCCAAAACAAAATCAGTACCTAACAACCTAGCCTCTCCCGGCGCCAACCAACAATTCGGAGATCGACACCGCGTCCAATATAAAGCCTCATAAGGAGCTATTTGAAAACTCGATTGGTAGTTGTTGTTGTAGGAAAACTCAGCAAGCAATAGAAACTAATCAAAGAACCCCCGAAATGCATAACACGAGCGCGTAACATATCTTTCAAGATATGAATGGTGCGCTTTGACTACCCATCTTTCTGGGGGTGGAATATTGTACTCAACTCAACCTGTGTGACCAACTCTCGCTGCACTGCTCTCCGAAACTGCAAAATGAATTATGTGCCTCGATCAAAACTAATAGACACTGGCTCACCATGAAGATGAATAATCTCGCGGATATAGATCTGAGCCAGCCTGTATGAGGAGTAGGTAGTCAACCGGTTCACAATCACCCATACTACACTAAATTTCTTAAAGGTCCGTCAGAGCCCAATAACGAAGTCCATGTTAACACGCTCCCACTTCCACTCGGGAATCTCAAGTCTCATAAGCAAAGCGCCCGACCTTTGATGCTTGTACTTCACCTGCTGATAGTTCAAACACCGAGCCACACACCCCACTATATCTTTCTTAATTATTCTCCACCAATAGTATTGCCTCAAGTCCTGATACATTATGGAGACACCCAGATAAATGGAATACCGTGAACTATGGTCCTCCTGAAGAATCAACTTACGCAACCCATCAACATTGGGTTCACAAATCGTTCCCTGCATCTGCAACACCCTATCATATCCAATAAAAACCTCCTTAGCATCACCATGATGCACTGTGTCCTTAAGGACTAGAAAATGGGGATCATCATACTGAAACTCTCTGATGCGCTCATACAAAGAAGACCGAGAAACCACGCAAGCTAGAAACTGACTAGGCTCCAAAACATCTAACCTCCCGAACTAACTGGCCAAGGCCTGAAAATCTGATACTAGCGATCTCTCGCCCACTAGAATATATGCAAGGCTAACCATACTCAATGCCTTTTTGCTCAAGACATCGACCACCATAATGGCCTTTTCGAGATGATACAGAATGCTGATATCATAATCTTTTAACAGCTCTAACCATCTTCACTGCTTAAATTTAGATCCTTTTTCTTAAAAAAGAATTGTAGACTCTGATGATCTGTAAATACCTCAGAAGACACACCGTATAGATAATACCTCCAATTATTCAATGCATGTACAATATCCATCATCTCTAAATCATGAACGGTGTAGTTGTTTTCATGGGGCTTCAACTGGCGTAAAGGTTAATAAATCACCCAACCCTTCCGTATCAAGACACACACAATACCGATATGAGAAACATCACAATAAACTGTATATGTCCGATGCAAAAGGAAAAAATAGAACTAGAGATATGGTCAAGGCAATATTGAGCTTCTAAAAACTCTCCTCGCACTCATCAGACCACTTAAAAGGGGCACCATTTTAGGTCAATCTAGTCAATGCAGCAATGGACGGAAACCCTCCACAAAACGACGATAATATTCGGTCAAGCCAAGAAAACTCCAAATATCGGTAGATGAAGATAGTATGGGCCGACTCTGAACAACCTTAATCTTCTTTAGATCTACCTTCATCTTCTCATAGAAAACCACGTGCCCCCAAAATGCTACAGAATCAAGCAAAAACTCACACTTGGAGAATTTTTCATATAGATTCTTCTCCCTCAACGTCTGGAGTACAATCCTTAGATGCTGCTTATGAGCTGCTTGGATGTGTGAGTACACCAGTATATCATCGACGAATACTATGACAAAAGAATCAAGATATGTATGGAATACATTATTCATAAGATTCATAAATGTTGTTGGGTCATTGGTCAGCCCAAAAGACATCACAAGAAACTTGTAATGACTATAGCGGCTCCCGAATGTGTCTTCACTATATCAGAGTCTCGAATCTTCAACTACTGATACCCATACCTCAAATCAATCTTAGAGAACACTCTAGCACATTGAAGCTGGTCATTGGGAAAAAATTGGGATCATTGCTTATCACACCAACACTCCACGTAGGTTCGGCTCAGTTTGTGTAATAGTGGATCGTCTCACGAAGTTGGCGCATTTCTTGCCAGTCAAGTCCACCGATACTGAAGAACAGTATGCTCAGTTATATATCAAAGAAATAGTCAGGCTCCATGGCACTCCAGTATTTATTATCTCGGATCGATGGGCCCAGTTCACAGCTAACTTTTGGAAGAAATTTCAGCAAAGTTTGGGTAAGCAGGTGATACTCAGCACAACATTCCATCCACAGACTGATGGATCATGGTACATCAGCTAGTCATGTTTCATGAAAGCTCATCCAGGTCAGATATACTTCAGTTCCCTCCCAGCTCAGAGTTCATCTTGTGCTCCATCAATTAAAGGTTAGTTAGTACCGGGTTTTTCCAGAGGGCATTCTAGTTCCTGGGGCCCGATTCAGGCCCCACCCTCATTTCCAGCTTGAGGTTTTTACGGCTCTGGGTAGTTGAGGCATGTGAGGAAGTATTTCCCCATCATTACAAAGGTTCGGTGCAGTAGAGAGGCCAATCTATGACCTTTATAGCAGTTGCTTCATCACCCGCTCAACTAGCTCGCGGTGGGACTCAGGTAATTCGAGGTTGCCCTAGAGGTGGAGGTCGATCAGGTGGTGGTTAGGATTGATGCAATGCTTTTTCCCGCTAGGCCAGAGGTAGTTTCTTCACATGCAGTGATCACAAGTAATGTTTCAGTGTGCCACAGGGATGCTTCCATATTATTTTACCCTTGTTGCACTTATTCATATGTATCATCGTACTTTGCTCGTTATTTTGATATGCATCACGATTCCTTAGTTGCGCATGTTTATATATCTATGACGGTGCGTGATTCTATTATTGTGGACAATGTATATCGGTTGTGTGTGGTGGATATTGCAGTATTAGAGACGAGATTTGATATTTTACTGCTTAGCATGGTTAATTTTGATGTGATTTTAAGCTTGAATTGGTTGTCACCATGTCCCACTATTCTGGATTGTCACACTAAGACTCTGACATTGGCGATGCCGTCATTGCCTAGGTTGAGTGGAGGGGTTCTTCGGGATATGTTCCCAATAGAGTGATTTCATATTTGAAATCCCAACGGATGGTTAGGAAGGGATGTCTAGCATACTTGGCCTTTGTGAGGGATGTTAGTTTCCCAATAATGGCATGTTAGAAAAGTCATAAATGACATAATGGAACTATTCCCTGTCTCCCCCACTTAAAATCATTCGTCCTCGAATGAGGATCAGGGAATCACTAGAGTAGGAAAAAGACAAAATAAGCCAACCCCTAAAATTTTACTAACTCCGATATTTCTTGAAAATTTTACCAGAGTTTCTTTTGTAATTAGGCCTATCTACCTGTCAGAGAGCCCCCGAAACCCATGTTTAACCAATTCCACATATTACCAGTTACTCTATCAACTTGCACATAATCGGTCATTTCAACAAGCTACATATAGTTCAATTACTTCCACAAGCCTCACATAGTTCAGTTAACTCCACAAATTTGCACATAATTCAACTATTACAGTGAGTTGCACATAATTCAACTAATTACAACAACATATACATTTATGGTACAAAGTTTGAGAAGTCACAATAGCAGGGTAATTAGGGGAATGGAGTGTTCTTGCACAAAATTTTACACAATGTATATTTGCTTAGGAATGAAAACTTTCAAGACCACTACCGGACTTATTCAAACAAGTAGGGATATTTCTCCTTCATTTCATTTTCTGCTTCCCATGTGGCTTCCTCGACTTGTTGACTTCGCCATAACACTTTAACAGATGTAATCTCTTTGTTCCTCAATCTACGGAAATTCCTATCAAGAATAGCAACTGGAACCTCTTCATAGGATAATCCTTCACTAATTTCAACCGTCTTAACCGGCACAATGGAGGATGGATCCCCAGTCACCTTCTTCAACATGGACACATGAAACACCGGGTGCACTAATGACATTTCAGGGGGCAATTCCAGCCTATAAGTCGCCTGTCCTATCCTTTGAGCAATCTTATATGGGCCCACATACCTTGGGCTCAATTTCCCTTTCTTCCCAAACCGCATCACTCCCTTCATGGGCGACACCTTCAAGAATACCCAATCATTTACTTGAAACTCCAAATCTCTTCGACGAACGTCCTCATAGGATTTATGACGACTCTAAGCAGTATTCATCCTTTCCTGAATTACCTTAAATTTTTCCATAGCTTGGTGCACAAGATCCGGTCCTAGCAGTTCTGCCTCACCTACCTCGAACCATCCATCCGGAGACCTACACCTCTTTCCGTACAATGCCTCAAATGGGGCCATCTGAATACTAGCATGGAAATTGTTATTATAAGAAAATTCAATAAGCGGCAAGTGATCATCCCAGCAACCCTTGAAGTCTAATACACAAGCCCGTAACATATCTTCAAGCGTCTGAATGGTCCGCTCTGCCTGCCCATCAGTCTGTGGATGGAATGTTGTGCTGAGATTCACCTGCGTACCCAAACTTTGCTGAAATTTCTTCCAAAAGTTAGCTGTGAACTGGGCCTCTCGATCCGAGATAATAAATACTGGAGTGCCATGGAGCCTGACTATTTCTTTGATACATAACTGAGAATACTGTTCTGCAGTATCGGTGGACTTGACTGGCAAGAAATGCGCTGACATCGTGAGCCGATCCATTATTACCCAAACTAAGCCGAACCTACGTGAAGTGTGAGGTAACCCCACCACAAAGTCCACATTGAATGGAGCACCAGCTAAGAATTTATGTCGTCCTTCCTTACATATTGCATAAGGCCAAGTATGCTAGACATCCCTTCCTAACCATCCGTTGCGATTTCAAATATGAAATCACTCGTTTGAGAACATATCCCAAAGAACCCGTCCACTCAACCTAGGCAATCCCGGCATCGCCAAAAGACTCTTGGGTGCTGATATATGTAAGGAAGGATGACATATATGCTGATAATAAGTGTTGGTGTGATGAATTCTTAAAGGGTTGCACGCCGCAACAATACATATATATTAGATGTATTGGACTGCACGTCGCAACAATATACATATTGGATCGGGCTACACGCCGCAGCAATATACATATTGGATCGGGCTGTATGCCGCAACAATATGGCACTTGGGCTGTAAAAGCCCCTCCGAAGTCTGTACACCCCCAGTGGGCGTAGTCGACTATTATATGGATCGGGCTGCACGCTGCAGCAATATACATATCGGATCAGTTTGCACGCTGTAGTAGTGTGTGTATAAATATATGTATTGGATCGGCTGCCCGCCGCAAGTGCATTCATGGTACTTGTTGAGTACGAGTGTTTAGTGTGAGCATGAGATACTGATAGTGGAGTCACTAGTGATTGAGAGGCTGGCTCGAGAGGCTTTATTTGTGAGTGATATTGTTCTTGAGGGGCTTATATTTTACGAAACTACTATTTTCACTCTTCTTTACACGGAGCCTCTGTGGGGACTTGGATGACCAAATGGTGTCGGGTTTTTATGAATTTAGTATGGATAGACTCGCAAGTGAATGGGCTTTCAGGTTTTGTGACTTTTGTCGGATTTCGATACATGGGCTCGGGGGACGATTTTCAGCCGATTTCGGATTTTGGGCTACAATTTCGTAGTTTTCTTGTGGAATTGATCCCTTTAGCCTATATATATCATATTGTTTGTGGAAATATTTGGGACATTTTGAGACTGACTCGAGGGGAATGGGCACTTCAGAGTAGGATTTCTGCATAGTTGAGGTAAGTAACAGTCTTAAATCTGGTCTTGAGGTTACGAAACCCCAAAATTTGGTATGATGTGATTATTTGGAGGTGAAGTACATGCTAGGTGAAGGGCGTGTGAGCGTACACCATGAGACATTGTGACTTGGTCCATCCTATGAGACTGTAAAGTCATATAGCCTATTGTTTCTTATATGTTTTCCTTGTCTTCTAGCAATTTGACTGCCATTCATGTTAGAAATCATGTTTAGGCTATGTATTGGTGCGGTAGAGACCCGCAGGGGTCATGATACCTGTTGAATTTTCCTGGCTTAATTGTATTGTACTCAGTCATAGCATTTCTTGTATGTTATACCTCAGTCTCTGTTATTCCTTGTTGATACATTAAATCCTTCTGTTTTGGGTTGATTCTCTTTCATTACTGAGGGCCGTGAGACTAGAGAGATTCATGACTGATTGAGGCCGATGGCCTGGTTGTGAGGTATTGCTACCGTAGAACATGAGTTGTCCATGTGAATTATAGCGCTTGGGCCGTAGGAGCCCCTCCCGAGTTTGTACACCCCTAGTGAGCGCATATATCTATTGAATGTGTTTATTAAGGGCTGAAAGCCAAGTGTTGAGCTATTGAGAGCTTGAATGACTTTACCCTGAGAGGTTGCACTTGTCTTCTTTGTTGCTGCATTTAGCTAATTGATGTTACTGTTCTGAACTCCCGAAAATTACTAGAACTGATTTTTCTTGAACTTGGTAAATATGCAACTGATTTGACTCATATTGCCGGAATTAACTCATATCTACTTCCATTGTGGAAATTACTGAAATGAACTGTATTGTATAGCTCGACACTGCTTCTCAATTCCTTATTTATTTCAGTTACTTGCTGAGTTGGTTGTACTCACGTTACACCCTGCACTTCATGTGCAGATCCAGGTGTGTCTGGTCGCAAAGGTCATTGAGTTCGTGCGCGATCGAGTATCGGAGACTTATGAGGTAGTTGCGGGCGTCCACAGACATTGTCTCTCCTTCTATGCTATCTTTATTTTTTGTATGGATGCTTAGACCCAGACTCTTGTAGACAGTGTTTTTATTAGACTAGCTATCTAGATTCTTATGACTTGGTGACACCCTTCGTGCTCAGCATCGCGGCTTCACCCTTCGTGTGATACCTCTATTGACATGCCATTATCGGGAAACTAACATCCCTCACAAAGGCCAAGTATTCTAGAAATCCCTTCCCAACCATCCGTTGGATTTCAAATATGAAATCACTCTATTGGGAACATAGCCCAAAGAACCCCTCCACTCAACCTAGGAAATGCCGGCATCGCCAATGTCACAGTCTTAGTGTGACAATCCAGAATAGCGGGACATGGTGACAACCAATTCAAGCTTAAAATCACGTCAAAATTAACCATGCTAAGCAGTAAAAGATCAAATCTCGTCTCTAATACTGCAATAGCCACCACACACAACCGATATACATTGTCCACAATAATGGAATCACCCACCGTCATAGATAAAATAAATGCGTGACTAAGGAATCGTGATGCATATCCAAATAACGAGGAAAGTACGATGATACATATGAATAAGTGCAACAAGGGTAAAATAATATGGAAGCGTCCCTGTGGCACACTGAAACATTACTTGTGATCACTGCATCTGAAGAAACTACCTCTGACCTAGCGGGAAAAAGCATAGCATCAATCCTAACCACCACCTGATTGACCTTCACCTTTAGGGAAACCTCGAACTACCTGAGTCCCACCGCGAGCTAGTTGAGCGGGTGATGATGCAACTGCTATAAAGGTCATAGAATGGCCTCCCTACTGCACCGGACCTTTGTAATGATGGGGGGAATACTTCCTCACATGCCTCAACTACCCAGAGCCGTAAAAACCTTAAGTTGGAAATGAGGGTGGGGCCTGAATCGGGCACCAGGAACTAGAATTCCCTCTGGAAAAACCCGGTACTAACTATCCCTAAATTGATGGAGCACAAGATGAACTCTGAGCTGGGAGGGCACTGAAGTATGTCTGACCTGGATGAGCTTTGTATGAAACATGACTAGCTGATGTACCGTGATGAACCAGGAAAGCCATCTGAGCGGGCCTGTAAGGACGACTCTGATATGATCTGACTGACCTCCAGATGAGGTACCACTAAAACCACCAAAACCATAGGGCATTTTGCCCTCCCGCTCCTCGAGCTCAAGTCTATGAAAAATCTCCAAGCGCCTAGCAATCTCGACCGCCTGGTCAAACCTAGAATTCGTCTCGGCCTGTCGGGCCAAACTATAATGTAGGACATAGTTGAGGCAATCAATGAACCTCCTAATCCTATCTCTTTGTATGAGAACCAACCATATAGCGTGATAGGACAAATATTTGAATCTTATCTCATATTGGATCACAGTCGTATCTCCCTATCATAGCTACTCAAAATCACTACGAACTTCCTCTCTTTAAGCCTTTGGGAAAAACTTCTCCAAAGCGAATGGAGAACCCATGCCATAAAAGTGGCGTTGCGCCTGACCTACTTAACTCATAGTCCTTCCACCATCTCTAGGCTGCCCTAGTCTGCTGAAAAGGGGTAAATTCAACTCCATTTGGTCTCCAAATACCCATTGTCTGAATAATTCACGGACATCGAACTAAGAAATCCGAGAAGCAGCAACTAAGCTAGTTAGTACCCTCGGAGTCTGGAGTCCCTGAGCTACCTACTCCAGAGTACGGGCAGCAGGAGGTTGAGCACCTTTTTCGAATTGAGAAATTGCTGGTGCAGCTGGAACTGCGGCTGCCTGTGCTAGGCTCGTGTGCAAAGTCAAAATCAGAGCTAAGACCTCCTGAAGGCCTGGAATCACAATGGGCATAGCTGGTGCCTGAGAGGTTCCCACCGGCACAACAACATTTGGTATCTTCTCCTCAGTTGGAGAACCTGGTGGCTCCAGAGGTGCTGCTCTGGCTGTGGTTCGAGCCACACCTCGGCCTCTACACCTCTCGCGGCCCTAGCTGGTAATGTTGATGGTCGTCCACCTGATCCAATAGCACGTGTCCTCACCTTATGTTAGAGAACAAAAAAGTCAAATTTCAAACTTTGAAATTAACAAATTTGCATGATAAGAATGCAAGAAATTGGATGCTACCTATTAGTTTGGTAGCCTCTGAAAGTTAAGTACTGACGTCTCCATACCGATCCGTAAGATCTATTAAACTTTCTCGTGACTCGTGTGACCTAAGCAACCTAGTTCTCTGATACAAACTTATCACGACCCCAAATCCACATGTCATGATGGCACCTACCCAATCCTCTAGATAAACCAACAATCACATGATATCAGTGAAAATGGAATAACATAGTCTAATAACCCAACAATAGAAGAACATCATAAATATATTTGAGGATAAAGAAAAAATACTACTACAACCAACCCTAAAATTTGGTATCAACGAGCACACGAGCACTACTTAATAACAAGATATATAAAAAACCTCTAATACAACTGTTTAAATGTAAGAACAGTAAAGATAAAGATAACATAAAGAGGACTTCAAGGACTACAGACAATATGGCAACTACCTAGTAGTCTCCCCAAAGCTGGAAACGTCTCAAGCTTCAAAATCACCTTTACCGGATATACCTGGATCGGCACATGAAGTGAAAAGTATATTATGAGTATAACCGACCAAATATACTCAATAAGTAACTACAATAAACTTGGTTTGAAAGCAGTGACGAGCTCAGAACAACAATCCAGTACTACTACTAATAACCAATAATTGTTCAGAATAAAGGATAAACCGTAGAAATAGTAGCTCGATATTATCAAGTTCAATTTGTCCACATTTCAGTAATTTAGGCATGCTTTCAAGTATAATAGTTAAAGCCCAACACAGATAAAGTATGTAAAATGTGGAAAATGCATCTATATGCCTACATGTTAGGTATACATGTAAATCAGCAGTGTCACAGTGGATCCATCAAGAATATTTACACTTAGAACTATACGGGAGCGTGGCATAACTAGCCATCATCAATAATAGGTATGAAATATTGTGCCTGCGCCCACTAATGGCATGTTAGATGGTGATTTGACTTATGATGTTGAGCTCGAGGTCCTTAGCCTTGCCCGACGATAGTAAGCTCTACAGAGAAGCGGTCAAGTATGTTAAACTGGTTGTCCCTTTGAGTGTAAGAAAAATCAGTTTAGCTCAAAATGGTAAGATTCTTGAAACATGGATGTGATAGAGACTTCAAAAGAATCACATGAAGTTGAACTACACTCCTAACATTAACTAACACAAGGAATCTATGCCGCAGGCGCATGAGGGCGAAAAAGAAGTCAAACACATATGAGATTATCATAATCCATTGTAACGACCCGGCCAGTCGTTCCATTAAATTAGCCCGGTTTCCCTTATTTCTGCTTTATCGTATGCTTCTTAGCCTGTTTATGTTGTGTTGGGTCAGTTGGTTCGGGTGCGGAGTGGTCGTGGTGAGAAAAGAGACACTTAGTCTCTTAAATTAGCTTAATAGTTGAAAAAGTCAACTGGAAGTTGACTTATTAGTAAATGACCTCGAAATGTAGATTTTATGGCTTGGATAGCTTCCTTAGGTGATTTGGGACATAGGAGTGTGTTCGAAATGAAGTTTTGATATCCGGTATAGAATTAGGCTTGAATTGGCGAAAGTTAGTTTTTGGCCATTTCCGGCCGGCAGGGGAAAATAGGCTATCGGGGTCGGAATGGAATTACAGAAGTTGGAGCAGGTTCGTAATGTCATTTTGGATATGTGTGCAAATTTTCAGGCCATTTGGCCGTGTTTTGGTTGGTTTCGGCATCATTGGCGCAATTTAGAAGTTTCAAAGTTCATAGGCTTGAAGTTGGTGTGATTTTGGTGTTTTTTCGTTTTTTTTGGTGTTTCAAAGGCTTGAATAAGTTTGAATGATGTTATGGAGCGTGTTGGTAGGTTTGGTTGAGGTCCCGGGGGCCTCGGGTGTGTTTCGGGTGGTTAACAGAGTGTGTTCGGCTTTAAAAAGACTGGTGTTGCTGCTGTATTTTGTTGTTTCTAGCTTTCTTATATGTGATCGCAATAGTGGGGCTGCAAACGCATAGGTTTGTTGGTGAGGCAGCAGAAATTTTATATGCGATCGCCATTAATGGTCCGCGATCACGAAGTGGGAGAAGTCAGAGCAGTACGGTCGCGAGAGGTTTATTTGCGATCGCACAGTGTGGGCACGTGTGGCAGGGGGTGTTTGGTTACTCTATGCGAACGCGGTTGGGTGTATGCAATCGCACGGAGGGAGGATAGCCAGTGCTTCGCGAACACGTCCCAAGTGACACGAACGCACTGAGTAGTTGCAAGAAGCTGGGTAGTACTTTAATAGCCCAAACCACGACCCTTCTTCATTTTTCCACCATTTTTGAACGGGATTGAAGCTTTTGAGAGAGATTTTTGAGGAAACCAAAGGGGAATTACTTGGAGGTAATATTCTTGAATTCATAACCCATTTATATATGGTGAAAGGTCTAATTAGTGGTGAGAATTCTGGTGAAAATCAGTGCAAAATGGGTAATTAGGACATGAGATTATGAGACCTTAAAATTGGAATTTAAAGGGTCATTTGGCCTCCTAATTAAGTGTTCTTGGTATGTATAGAATCGTGGGAGGATGAGAATCCTTATGGTGTAAATTTTATCAAGTTCCGAGACGTTGATGTAAATTTTATCGAGTTTCGAGACGTGGGCCCGGTGGTCGGGTTTGTCCAATTTCGCGAATTGTGCCTAATTTTGATAGTTTTCGATTGGGGTTCATCTACCTAGCATATTTTGATGTTATTGATCTGATTTGTGATAGACTTGGAGCATTTGGGAGCCAATTCGAGGGGCAAGAGCATCGCGGAGTAGCTTTTGGGATGTTTTAAGGCAAGTAACGATTGTAACTCTAAACTTGAGGGAATGAAACTCCGGTATTTTATATTGTTTTGGTAAATGAGGTGATGCACATGTTAGGTGACAAGAGTGTGGGCGTGCACCGATAAGGATTGTGACTTTGTCCGTCTCGTAGTGACTATTTAAGCCGTGTATTCGATTTGAAACCTTACGACATCCTGTATTTTAGAAATTTATACTTGTTTATGGCTTGTGAGCCTTGTTTGGGGCCTTGTGACGACCTGTTTAGAACCTCAGAGGTGCTTTTACACTATTCTCACACTATCCTGATAAAACAAGCATGAACTCAGTCATGTTTTCTACTTGTTGTTATTTTCACTGTTATCACACTGTTTTGAGACTCTGAGAGGTACTTTGGGGTTGAGTCCCGTGAGTTGAGATGGGTTGCTCGAGAGGCTTGTGAGGATGACTAAGTGAGGTCGAGATCCGGATATGTGAGGATAGTTATGGGTTGGGATGCACGCTGCAGCAATATATATGTTGTATATTACATATGGATCGGACTGCACGCCGCAACAATATATATATTATATATGGATCAGGATGCACGCCGCAGCAATATACATATTGGATCGGGCTGCACTCCGCAGCAATATACATATTGGATTGGGCTGCATGCCGCAGCAATATGGCGCTTGGGCTGTAAAAGCCCCTCCGGAGTCTGTACACCCCAGTGGGCGTAGTCGACTATTATATGGATCGGGCTGCACGCCGCAGCAATATACATATTGGATTGGTTTGCACGCCGCACTAGTGTGTATATCTATATATGTATTGGATCGGGCTGCCCGCCGCAACAGTTGTGTGCATTCATGGTACTTCTTGAGTACGAGTGTTTAGTGTGAGCATGAGATACTGATAGTGGAGTCACTAGTGACTGAGAGGCTGGCTCGAAAGGCTTTATTTGAGAGTGATATTGTTCCCGAGGGGGTTATATTTTTCGAAACTACTATTTTCACTCTTCTTTACACGGAGCCTCTGAGAATAATGTTGACTAACATTTTCATTATTGGAAAACAATTGGGACCAATTTTGTTAGACTTGGGATGGTTACCGAGTTTTCGAATTTATGTTAGCGGGGCTCTTAAATTCGCGGTAATGTTAGACATATGATGTTGAGCACAAAGGGTGATGTCGTGCTAAGGCTCAACGTGAACAGACAAATGTAGAGTTTAGTTATTAAAGTTCTCTATTGCATTGTGATTTATTCCGATTTTGATTGTTTTGTTGTCCATCTTTGTGTGTATTTTTATGTTTTTTCGTGGTTAATTTATGTAATTTCCTTCCACATTATATTGTCATTGTTGTAAAATTGTTCCGTAAATTCGTAGATAGATGTAGTGTTCGGTTATTTTTATATTCGTGTCAGTTATTTTGTAGACCAGTGGTTTCTTGGCTAGTCCTCATCACTACTCCACCGAGGTTAGTCTTGATACTTACTGGGCACCGCTGTGGTGTGATCATACTACACTTCTGTGCATTTTTGTTTGCACAGATCCAGGTTATTATTGTTAGTAGTTGTGCAGATGATTGCCGAGGAGACTCAAGGTAACCTGTTGCGGCGTTCGCAGGCTTCGGAGTCACCTTCTGTTTCTATTCAACTGTTGTATTCGTTTCCAGACATTTGTATATTGAAGTTATAGAAGATTTGTAGAGCTTATGACTTGTATTACCGATTTTTGGGGAAGTTTGTTAATTCTGTCAAGATCCTATATCGAGCCTATTAGTTTCCTTTTATTATTGTTGATGTTCAGTAACTGTTAGGCTTACCTAGTCCCTAAGACTAGGTTCCATCATGATACCCAACGGAGGGAAATTTGGGCTGTGACAAGTACTATAACTAAGCTAAGATGGCACAGAAAATCACTCAGACAATCTCCTCACCCCACACTTGAGATTGTGCAATGTCCTCCATGAACACTATAAATAACAAGAAGGTAAAAGAGACTCCTTGGTAGGCCAAAGGATGAAGAATTAGCAGCTCACGAGTAATCAGACTTCCCCCTAGGTATGATTCTTTGTGCGGGTATCTCATACTCAGTTTCAACCACCTTCTCGCTTTTGCACATTCCTATTGTCTTTGACTCCATGCTCGTACTCCTACAAAATATAATAATAACACTTCAAAGAAAAACCAATAAAAAAAAGGAAACAGAAAAAATCGAATTGGGTTGCCTCCTAACAAGCGCCTGATTTAACGTCGCGGCACGACGCCATTACTTTCACAACTTCTCCTTCCACTTTGAGGATATGAATTTTTCCCCCAATTTTGCATCAATTTTTCTATCACGTTCCTGGGGTGATGGTGCAAAAATAAAGGTACCAAGCAAAAGGTATCACATCTTGCACTTCTTGGCCTTTATGTGAGGGATGTCATTTTGTCTCCTTGGTATGGAAAATTTCAGGATATAAGCACTGTGTTCCACATCTATTTACTCCTCCATATGGTCTACTGGATCAATTCCCATTTCACCAACCAAACACAATGTTGAAAAGTGTTTAGAATGAGGTCCAATACGTTCCAACTCCAAAATTGCATTATTTTTCACTCTTCGTCAACCTTGACATCATTTATAATATTTTGATAGAATAGTTGGAATTCCTCTTTATGATTCATAAGTTGGCCAGTATCTACAACAATTTGTTGTAGGGTATCATACTCCTCAATGCTTTTATTCAATTGAGCCTGCAAGTCATGGATATTTGAGCCAAATTGGTCTATCTCTTGTCTGAGTTTAGTTCTTCCTTCTATAAGTTGTTCTGTCATACTTGAAAAACCGTCACGAAGAGACT